>BGPT01001978.1:119145-136645 GCA_003297045.1 Symbiodinium sp. clade C Y103 | reverse complement strand
GAGGAGAGCATATCCCATGAAGCCAACAATGCCTCGTGCAAGCGACACGCTTCTGGGTATGAACTGCCGCGATCACTCATGGTCGCCATTTTCCCTAGCTGACTTTAATGCACTTCAAGCGCTGCAAAGGCTTTGGAGATTCTTTTGAGGGCATCTTGAGGTTCTGGCATAAGAAAGCTCTGCCACTCCTTGGGCATGCCGTTTGGCCTGGTACCATGCAGAACGTGGGGCAGTCGACTGGCAGTCGACTGGCAGGTGTGGGATGTACCAGCTGAGTATTCTCTTGAACCATCTTGAACCATCTTGAACCATCTTGAACCATCTTGAACCATCTTGAACCATCTTGAACCATCTTGAACCATCTTGAACCATCTTGTATATGTCTCATGAGGCCTGATCCCAGCGTTCAGCCCAAGATGACCAGTAGCCCTCGTCAGAGCTCACTGATGTTGACTTCGAGGGGAGCATGACCTTCAGGTTTAATACACCAAAAAATGCAAGTTGGAAGAAGGGGAAGCTGGGGTCTGTGAAGTTGTGAAGTCTGTGCAGCACAACTAGCTCTACTGTACTGGTCAAGTTGCATTTTTGTCCAAATCCGGCATGCCGTAGCTTGGCCAGAATCCCCAAACAAAAAAGTGTAAAAAGTGAGAAGTTGCCAAGTGCTTCTTTTGACTGCTTTAACTGGGCCCCAGACTGGTCTTACTTGGACCCGAGAACAAGCAGTTCCCTGCGAAGAGAAGCGTCGAGGTAGACTCACTAGCAGATTGGAGTTGGACGTGTTCAAGCACAATGCCAATTAAGTACAATCCAAGCAGTATCAGGCCTCCTTCTGCACTGCTAAGAATACTGCATAGAACCAAGCCTTGAGGAAGGCATGATGATCCTGTTTGATTGGTAGGCCATTGAATCTGTGCATCCGAACGCACATTGCATTTCAGAAAACAGCTACGCTAGCTATGCCACAGCTATGCATACTATGCCATGCATATCTGATCCTATCTGTGCACCGCCAAAGTATTTCAAAGTGTCCTCTGCTATCACGTCACCGTCCCAACACTCCGCTTCTCTCGCAAGCTCAAGGGGAACAGTGTAGGCACTGAAGACCTGTCCAGAGGTGTTTCAACGAGGGAATTCGTTGCTGTTGCGGCATTCCTCAATGGGAGTAGTTTGATCGTAGTAGAATATGCACAAAATGCATAGAGGATTCATAATGATTTATATACATGGATTTGCAAACAGATCACACTTGTTTGTGCGATTTGGCTACACTTGTGGATGATTCCAATTGGCAGGTATCCATGGTATCGCATTAGATTCGAGAGATCTTCAGATTTGCAACTGGAGCATCTGGAGCATGTTCATCTCTCTGTCACGTGTTTGGCCTTCTTGAGTTTGAGTTGAGGATCAATGACCCGAGTATAGACATGTATGTAATGGAAAAGGAGACATGATTGCAAGGGCTTCCGCAGCAAATGCAAAATTTGCTAGCATGAAGACAAGCAAGATGAACTGGTTGGCAAGATCCGCAAAAATTCAGCAAATCCCAAGCACTTCAGAGTAAATCTAGGTAGTCAAGAGTTTGCAAGTAATCTTTCTTCTTCAAGAACAAACAGAAACCAAGACACTGGAGAATTGACCTTTTGAATCATTTCACACTGTACAACACATTCGTTGGACTGATATGAACTCAGGACGAAAAACTGGCGACGCATCAGTGTTCAAAATGCTGTGAATACAAACTGACATGATGAATAGTTTCGCTTTCTTGAATTTCCACACTGTGGCGTGCTACTTCGGTGGCTCGTTCCTGAGTAGCTGACCATGTGATGAGAGCCATACATCAGTCCAGCAACTCCGCCGAACTCCCAAAGAGAGCTGATGTACCTCTGCCGCGAAACAATGAAAAGGACTTTGCATGATTGTTTTTAAGTTTAAAAGCATGTCGCTAAAGATGTGACCAATTCGACCGGCCGAGGCTCACCCCCACACGCGCGAGACTACAGGGCCTCAAAATCAAGAATCTTTGCATCAACTCTTCTACAGGGCTCCCACAGCAGTTTCAACTCTTTACCTTAATCGAGTTCGTCGAGTTCATCGAGTTCATCGAGTTCAAGTTCAAAGATCACTAAGGTAGCTGCATGTCACTGGTAAGGTAGGCTAAGGTAGGCGCTTGTATAGAAGTTTCGCCAGGGGAGCTGAGGAGCCTCGATGAGCGAAGCTAAATCAGAGCGTCCAACCGTCGATGCTGAGGAAAAGTAGGACTGCAGGGCAGGCCTGCCAGAAAGTGTACGAGGGATCGTCCCCATTGTCCTGCAGAGCATCCACAAGCACAGACTCATGCACCTGCTCATGACAGGATATCCAAGGGACTTGAAGTTGTGTTATGTTGAACTATGTTGTATTGTATTATGTCTTGCCTTGCATTGTATATGTGCAATGTAGTTGTGCAAGTTTGTGTCATTTTGTGTCCTTCATAGTTTTGAACTCGCGGCTGATATGCCGAAAGTACATAGGATGCAGAATGACATCTGCATCGATGACTGTCAGCACCTTGGAGGCGCATAATTCTCATCATGGTCAACACACTGCCGGAGAGCAGCTATCTAGCAAGAGGTAGCCAAAGAGAAGGGGACTTTCTGGGACTGCAAGAATTGGAGGATCCAGAGAGACCAAAAGCGGTTGAATATGAGCTTGGCAAAGCCAGCGTGAAGTATCAAGCGAAGGATACTTCCTCTCACGTGTGTGTGTGTGTGTGCAGAAACATGCATGTTATCAAAATATATCAAAATATATTTATGGATAGTATGGATGTTGACAAATCGCATTGTCCCCAATGCATCTTCGTGTCTAGTCATTCATATGATGCAAACACCGCAAAAGTCTGTTCATCTTAGATGCGGGCGTCAGTTGGACGACTTTTAGACCCTTTCTCTTCGTCGGTCGTCTCTTTGTCAACCTCTTCGCACACCTTGTCGATCTGATTCTTGCATGTTTGAATCATTTAGATCCCTACATGTGCATGCCTTGCTTAGTCTTGCTTGTGCTGGCACCTTCTGCACTGCATACTTCAGGTTTGAAGCCTTACCCTTCACTTCTGCCTCTTTGCTCCCATCTAGGTGGATCTCCTAGCTGCAAAGCATTGCAAAGCATTGCAAAGCATTGCAAAGCATCGGATTGGCAAGAATCACCAGGGGGTCAAGCATACTCATTGCCAATCTAGCTGATTGCAGCCTGATGCACGGTGGTTGTCAGATAAAGGCTGATCCTCGAGGTTCTCTGGATGGAAGTGGGACATGATCTTGGCAAAACACTTTTGGTACTTTTCCTCAACCAACAATTTGCAAGCAAATGTATGTCAAGCTCAAACATGCATGCCGTCCAGCAATACCACATCTGATGTGCTTCAATTCTGCTGAAAGTGAAACAATCGTGCCTCCAGATTCTTCGCTTTTGCTTTTGCTTCTTTCTCCCGTGCCTGTCTTCGAACATCTAAGCCACTGTGATTGGCAGTCTGCTGGATCAGCGACCCCACCTCCATAGCTAGAATGACCCACAAATGTTTTGAACCAGTCGCCTGCATCACCAGAGTCAAAAGCAAAAACCCAAAGCCAAAGAATGTGATGTTTGCACATCTGTTTGCACACTTTTTCCACTTGCTTGCTCATGTTTTGTTTTTTCTGCTTTTTTTTCCCCGTCTCTAATACTTACTTGTTGGACCTGGTTGCGTCACTGCTGGAAGGCCTCAGACAGGCTCTTTAGCGTATCGTCCAGGAGATCCTCAGGCTCCTCAAACCGCCGTAGCACAGTGGACAGCTGAGAAGAAGCTGAGAAGAATCCAATCATATCAATGAATCTCTTTACCTCTCTGTAGATATATAAATGATATATACATATATTTATATACTACACATACATGCATAAATCATATGTATACAATTGTATACGTACATATAACTCTGGCAGCCATCAACTCTGGCAGCTTCCAGTAGCACCAATCAAGCAGCTGGAACATTCAACCACATGCAGCTTCCAAACTTTGCTCATGTAACAGTGGAAGCCACAATGAATCATCATACATCCATATACAGTGTTACTGTACAATACATATAAAGTCAGGTTGTGGCAAACCTAACCTTTGCCCGTCCATCTTTGGAGACCATGACATGGTTCGCAGAGACCTGCCTTGTTTTTTCATATGTTCAAAATGATGCTTGACAAAAAGTACAGCTGCTAGTCCATATCTAGAGTGTATCATACTTTGAAGTCCTGAAGTCCTTAGAATCCACTCTAAAACTCCGATTTCTCGCCCCACCCCACCCACCCACCCATGACAACAACACGCAGCAGGTCCCTTCATGGTTACTGGACAACTGCATGTTTGTATGGATGGGCGATCATCCAAGTTGGCGCGAACACCTTTGTCATATTTGTCAATTGTATTACATGAGTATTCACGAGTATCCAATACGCGTGCCGTAGGTGGTCCACTGTTTCGATCCCGCATCTGGATACACCTTATTTGCTCTTCTGTCCGCTGTCTCGGCTGTCCCTGGTGATTCGCTCAGAAAGTTTCAGTCTGTAGTACTGTAAGTATTCGGGAAGCTTGGGTTTGACTGTCTTGCAGCACAACTCTCTTAATTGCGTACTCAGAAGATTCTATAAACATCTATATATATATATATTATACTTGTTCGACCTTTGTCCGTCCTCTAAATTGCCTTCCGCATTAGCGGAACAAAACACTTTGCTGCTACAGCTGTCCTTGTAGTTGGGAATGACAACAATATGGCGCACCTTTTCCTGCCAATTCTCAATTTCAGAGTCATCCACCCGTTATGGTAGAAGAAAGTGGATAAACTGTGAACGGCCCGTAAAAACACACACACATCACGTGCCGAGTTCGTCCCAAATACGGCGGTGATACAGCCAATTTTTCTGGAAGTTTGAGTCGTGTTTGTGTTTCACTCCAGACTCAAACACTTTGGAGACTTTCTGGAAGTTTGGAGTATATTCTTGAGCGGCAACTTTTGCCCACACAATTGACGCAGGCTCGAGCCACTCTAGCCTCCACCGGAGTGGAGGCAGACGAAACAGGCGCCTTTGGGGAGGCTTCCTGCGTCAAGTTGCAGTTTCGCAAACATAATTGACATTAATTGACAATTGTTGTTATTCTGGACTGGTGAATCTGTCTCCAAAATAGTTTCCGAAACACCGGACAAAGACAGTAAGTCTGAACCAAGTATCTTCCTGGTGTTCCCAGTGATGCTTGAAACCCCAAATCACTTCGGGGGGAAGAAAATGTGACACCCCAGTCCTCTGGCTCTGGTTCCTGGAACCGTTTTGGAAACACTGCAGACATCATTCATAAAAGCTTATGCTCATTTCAAGAACGGGTTTGCTCGCCTCGAAAGGCAGGTTGAATTTCCCCAATGTGACTTTCAATCCAAAAACCGAGAATGGATGCGTTATGATACAACATGATATCCCTACTGTACACATGAACATAGCTTGCAAGTTGGAGAATGTGATCGTGCATGTCACATGTCGTGCAATATGCAGCAGATATATAAGGTGCAACTCGTTCGACGCAGTACCTCCTGAAAAGTACAACATGAGTTACACATAAATTGTTAGCGTACACGTAGAGCATGCGAAACTCGCACAGCTTGTGCAGTCGCAGGGACGATCGTATGGCTCGGAGCCAATAGCCGTCTGTTTGCCTGTCTATCGTTCTAATGAAGACTTTCCCATATTTATGGAGAGAGAGAGAAAGAGAGAGAGAGAGAGGCAAGTTGGAACAATGTAGGTTGAGATATATGTCGGATATGTGGATGCCAGGCGGGCTTGCAAACTAACAACCCCGACCCTAAAACATTTGTTTGCCTCGTTCTCATCTTTATCAAGAGAAGTGTTGATTCTTGGCACAGGTTGTGCCTGCTTTCTGTCCAGAGAGTGTATATAAATGTTGTATTCGCCTCTCTCCTATATGCATGTGGTAGCGTTGACTCCAAAGCCAACGTGGCCTGGCCGTCCTCACATGCTTGGAAACCTGTGTGTACAAATGTATACAGCAAACCAGCCCTCCACGCACGTGAAATGATTCTGAAAGAGCTGCGTGCCTTGTCAATCTTCTCAGGATTTTGCACTGCATCGCTTTTAGGTTCAGGTGTTTCCTGTATTTTGGCCTCACCACATCACACGTTGTGACATGCGACTCATTGACAGCTCCCTTCGGTATTCTAGGCATTCTAGTCCGCATCTCGCCTTTTCGGCATCTTCGATGGTTTCCTGCGAGACAGTCGGGATAAGGCAAAAATACATTTCCGCAGACTCGTTGAATGGAGTCAGAGGAAAGTCGGCACACCTGAAGTGAGATTCTTTGACTGATATTCTTGATGAGCCGTGATCGTCAAATCCTAGCTCCCAAAACCATCTCAAGCGAAGTCAAGCAATGTCAAGTTCGTATTAATAAACCCCCCCCGCTCCCCCCCCCAGAAGGTCTAGATCCTGGAGAAGGTTGTCCCCCCCAAATAAGGACCCAGGAACCAAAAATGAGACTTCAATTGAAACCAATTTACTTTCAATTGATTTTCCTTTTTAATCAAAAGGAGAAGTAAGGATTTCAATTGAATCTATCTACATTCAATTGATTTTCCTTTTAAATCTATAAAGGAGAAGCAAGGATTTCAATTGAAATCCATTTACGTTCGATAGATTTTTCTTTTAAATCTAAAGGACAAGCAAAGATTTCAATTCAAATCAGTTTCCTGTCAATTGATATTCCTTTTAAATCTCAGGGAGAAGCAAGGATTTCAATTGAAATCAATTTACTTTCAATTGATTTTCTTTCCAAACAAAAGTCAAGATTAGTGAGGATTTCAATTGATATCAGTCTACTTTCAATCGATTTTCCTTTCAAACCTGACAGAGATCTAAGGATTAGTAAAGTGTTCGATTGATATCAATAGAATTCCGATAGAAATCATTTAGAAACCCTATAGGAACCGCAAAGAAAACCCATAGAAAACCCAGAGAAATCCCATAGGAATCGTATAATTAGAAATCAGGATCATGAACTGAAGTAGGGATTTTGATTGGTATCAATCTACTTTCAATTGATTTTCCTTTTCAACCAAAAAGAAAGCTCAAAGGGCCAAGGGTGTTGATTAATTGGGGGGACTCTGCCTATTATTTGGGGGGGACATGGGCTCATGGGGGGTACCCTTTGTGAGCTTCTCAAAGTGATGTTTTTTGAAAGGGTTTTAATGAGGAAATTGACCATTTGGGAAAACATGTTTTTCAAACAATTAGCCAAGAATTTGGTTTGAACCAAGACTGCAGGACTGAGCCTGTGATTGCACAGCCCATAGAAATCCTTTAGAAAGCCCCTAGAAATCCTATAGAAACCTTATAGAAATCTCATAGAAATCCCATAGAAATCCTATAGGAATCCTATAGGAATCCCATAGAAGTCCTATAGGAATCCCATAGAAACTCCATGCAACTCCCATGGAAAGCCTAGAAATCCTTTAGAAACCTGACAGAAATCCCATATAATCCCATAGACATCTTGTAGAAATCTTATCGGAACCCTATAGAAATTCCATAGAAACCCCCTAGAAATCCTATAGGAATTCTATCATAGAAATCTCCTTGAAATCCTAAGGGATCCTATAGAAATCCCATAGAAACCGCAAAGAAATCCTATTTAAATCCCATAGAAATCCCATAGAATTCCTGCAGAGATCCTATAGAAACCCTGTAGGAACATATAGGAACTGTATGGAGCCCTAGAAAGCCTATAGAAACCCTATAGAAACCCACTAGAAATCCCAGAAACATCTTATTGAATTCCTACAGAAATCGTATAGAAAAAATATAGAAATCTTCTAGAAATCCCATAGACATCCTATAGAACCCCCATAGTACTCTCTTTAAAAAAAAGCAAGAATTATATAATATTGACAAAACCAAACAAAATTAGCAGCAGTTTGTATCAGTCAGCACCAAAACCATGAGGTCAGAAAACCCAGAACTACATCACTTTTTCACCACCAAAAAAAAAAATGGGATTTTCCAGAAGGGTGTTGATTAATAGGGGTGACCACCCCGTGTTGATTAATAGGAGAGGACCTACCCAAAGTATTGCCCAAAAAAATCTGGCACGTGGTGGTTGATTAATTGGAATGGTTTAATAATACTAACTTAACATTGTTTGGTCCTTTCACTGATTCCAGGAGCATTTTTATGTTTTTTTTTTTCAGACTTTGTTTCACTAAACACAGTCCGGCGTGATCATCTGCTCAGTCCTGCGCCCGATATACTCCGTAGATACACGTAGTTCCCATGGAAACCACCCAAAGCCACATTGCCACATTCAGCACCGCGGTGACAGTCAGCAAAAGCACGGTGTTCCTGAACACCAACTGGAACACGAAAAGGACCAAAAGCATCCAAGAGCATCAGAATAGCATCAGAAAATCACGCTGTTACGCAGAGGATTTCAGAGGTTGCGGCCGCAAGACACCAAGTGTCAGCACACAAGCCTAAGCTACAAAGTCAATTGCAGCCGTATATCATTGGATGTCATATGCACACTTGACACACGTAGAAAGACAAGATGTTGCATGATGCAGCAAAGTTTTAAGCAAAGCGGCTGTGACAAAAAACACGAGGAATGGCATGCTCCTGGCCACGTATGCTGCAGTTCTTTCCTGGCCAGATGACAGATTCAAATCAGATTGACCAGATGGGACCAGTTTGTCAAGCACAAATGTCACATATGAATACAATTAAATACATATGATATGACAGCTTGTATTCAGCTTATGACAGGCAAAAATCACCGAGTGGCCCCAGAAATTCGTTGAAAAAGTTTACCTCTGCAGCTCTTTAGGTTTCCATCGGAAATGATTTGCCAAAATCAACAAGGCGGCTCTACCTCATGGATATTGACCTTAAAGAATTCACGCGGCTTTTCCGCAGTCTTGATTTTGTCCATGTGGCTTTTGCATCGAAATGTAGAAACCTGAGCAGAAGAACAGAAGCAAACTTAGTCATATGCAGCCTCTGCTTCTGAGGTTCATCTTAGCTCTGTGCTGGGTGTTCGGTACCGGAAAGACCACAATGGCTGGTTGAGCCAGTGGCTAAAGAAGCAGCAGCAATCACCCCTGGATTGTTGAAACGATCTTCAATCATTGCAGTACGTGCATACACATGCGCACACATATTCTGCATACACGCTGGAGGACACGCGAGCACGCATCCAAGCAGGCATGCAAGAGCAAACACATGCAACACACATGATTCTGCATCACCCCGGTCGCAATCAGTGAAGGGAACAGCCCTTGTTTATTTCTTATGTCGAGCAAAGGCGCACCGAACGGCAAGATGCAGATGAGTGGGTGTGTCACCTCCGTCAATACTTTTCGTCAGTACCAGCTGACAGGTACAGCACAGCAAACCTGCCGCCTTCAATGTACACACAAATGTTTTCAATGTGTCTTGTTGCTGGTTGTTTCTGTTTCACTATACCAACAAGGGACACAAAAGCCCAAGCGATGGAATCAGCCACACAGATAGCACACCTTTATCTCACTTATATGCTTTTGTGCTAAACAATCCGTTTCAGGTCAGCATTTCTTTTCTGGTTGCTCAACGACCTTCAACGATCTCAGCCCTTGCCTTTGGCACTTCTTTGAGTCAAAGAGCAATGTAGTCGTGCCAACGCACAGTCGAGCACTTGGACTACGAGTTCGACTGAGTGCAAACAGTGCAAGCTTTCATGCTCACCTGCTCGCACTACTCACCTAGTAAGGGCCTGCAGATCCGGATGGCACTGAAATCAACTTGAAAATCACTGGCGCCAGTCGCATCAAACAGCTGAAATCAACACGAACAAACAGCTGCTCTGCTGCCTGCCTGGCCGAAAGCCTTTGCCAAAACCACCTTTTTTGCCAAACCCCTTCCCATCAGCTCCAAAGCCATCAAAGCCTTTCCCATCGTGCCAGCCTTTTCCATCAAAGCCACCTTTCCCGTCAAAGCCAAAGCCCTTGCCATCGCCAAATCCTTTCCCATCGCCAAATCCCTTGCCTGCATCCAGCCCCTTGCCACCATCAAAGCCTTTGCACCCATCCCCAAAGCCCTTCCCACTGTCAAACTTTCCATCACCTCGGCCAACAAGATCAACAGGATCAATGGGATCAGTAAGCCGATATGTATCGATATGTCCATTAACTAAAAATCCAACCGCGAAGATCTGCAAAGATCTGCAACCTGCATAAGACTCTACTCTAAAGGCTTTTGAGCAGCCGCTGCAGCCACGTTGCCCTTACCGAAGCCCTTTTTCCCCTTCTCAGCAGGACCTCAGTTTGTGCAAAGAAGCACACACCTGGATCCATGTTGGCAGTAGGACAGAAAGACGCAGCAAAACTGGTAGGACATAGCAAGACACTGTGTCAATGAATCAAGCATCGATCAAGCATCGATCGAGCCTCTAGCCTGAGGTCTTGCCAACCTACAACGCTGCAATCGGAGGGACACCGCAGGAGTCTCAGTGTCACATGCGTTGTCCACTTTAAAAGGTTTCAGGTAATGTGTTTGTTTCTGGTATTCTTGAGTTCCTCATCTCTTTCCATCTAGGAAACATGTGCTCTGAACGCGTTTTTGCTTTGCCATTTCAGCCTTCGCCGTGTCATCAAAATCTAGCTGATGCATAGATATGCATAGATATGAAAACTGTTCATGTCATTCTCGTGTTATTCTCGTGTCATGCCTCTGGTGGAGCAGGTGGTGCAGGTGGCGGAGGAGCTGGTGGAGCCGGCCTTGGCACAGAAAATGTGGCGATTCCTTCGTGAAGCACCTCGATGTGATTCAAATGTGTCATGGGCCCAGCATCAAAGCATCACAAAGCCTTCCAACAGAGAGCCATATGATGTTGATTCAATGTAGATGATGTTGGAACTGTATCTGGGCCAAATCTGTATCTTCAAGTTCCCCTCCATTTTCTCAGAATCGAACTCGAACTTGAGTATGTACGTGTCAATGGATTGTTCCCACCACCGCTGTATCAATGGTATGGAACTTTGAAATTTGAAAGTCACTATATGTGAATGATGTGTATATACATATACATAGATATCCATGTCAATAAGTGGCAATTAAATACAAGCAAAGCAAGGTTGAATATCAAAGTATGACAAAAAAATAACGCGCAACAATCTATCTCTACTTTACATATAATAGTATATGCATATATATATATATATACATTTACATATATCACTGCCAAGACTGTGTTTTTCCAGAAACGGCCACAGGCACAGGTTGTGGTTGTATTCCATTGCGAACTGAAGCAACTTGACAGCAAAGGCATCACTGTTCTATGAGGTTCAAAATTGGATTTACAAAAGTGGACCGCTTGGTGGCGTCACTGTCCATCATTTTTGGTATGCGCATACTTTTCGATATATGTAAAAAACATGTATATATGCATACACAAGCATCGTTGGGCAAAGGCATGCTAGTTTGATTTTGATTGTACCAGAAAAAGAGACGATATCACGATATCGATCGATATCGACTAGATGATCAATATCAAAGGTGATCAAAGATGATCAAAGAACATCAAGCCAAGGCTGTGAGAACCCAATGTGAGGAGACAAAGCGGGAGACAAGGTGGTAGTCATGACGATTTGTGCCAAAGTCCTGGCTATCGAACTTACCTTTGGCTTCAACATGCTTCAACTATGGATAGGGAATCCATGGGAATTCATCTTTCTTAAGGGGCAATGAAAGCCCAGAGTTTCTGCACTTTCTTTACTTTGTTGTTTTTGCTGTCCTTTGAAACGTCGTAGAAAAACTGAATACTCAACTGTCTGTCATCTCCAGAAGCTCACAGACTTTCTTCGATCAGAACAAGTGCTCGACGGTGGCGGAGTTGCTGGTGTCACCTGCAGGCGTCCGCAGATGTATGAAATATTATGAAATACATTGAAATACAGTATTCGCATACGGGGCTGTTTGACATTTGCTCGAAATCGACAAATTCGAGGCTGGACTGCAATCTGCTGTGTTGGTGTTTCTCACAACTGCAAACATGCAGAATATTGATATTGTTTGCGTCTCGATGCATCTTTGGGCTTACCTAAGATGGTGGCAAAATCACCTATTTGGAACCATGTCTTCAAAATATTCACCATGATTTGCAATGTTTCGAGCCTCAAACTAAAGCCCGTAACAAAGAAACCCTAAATAAACTTACCTTTGAAAGACTCTGCAAAAACTCTGAGGTAAAACCCCCCAATAACACTTTGGGCGAACGTCCGCTCGAATAAACACGTACAGTATTGAGTATTGACATATAGAATATAGATAATGAATTGCTGACACAAAGATCAAAGAGCAGGGGAGCGGTTTCAGCACTGCGTCCCAACCTGATTCACAGTGATGCCAGGCCTGAGCTTCATTCTGTGACACTTCCAACAGTTTTTGACCATTTCTAGTCCATTTCTCTGTCCATTTCTCTTTCCCATGGCTGTCCCTCAGGCCACGCGCATTGCTCCGACTTGCTCTTTGGCCTACAGCGCTTTCAGACTTCCACATAGACACTAAGGGGAGGAATGCTTCAAATGCAGCGAGAAGAACAAAGAACAAATGAGAAGAGACAAGCCAACTCGCCAAATCACCAAGTACGAAGTGAATCTGTTGAATCTTCGGATGACTTGGTGCCCAAAAATGAGTAAACCCACCAGCACCACAAAAATGCGTAATATATGTCTGCTGCTGTTTTGCATATTTCTCGCAATACATATGGTCAATCATTAAAAGGATTGCAATCCAAAATCGCTGCTGGGTTTTGCTCCGCACTTTCTTTGTCGTCAGTCCGTATCCAAGAATGCTCGTGCACAGACCCTAGAAACGGCATATCATGGAGCGCATATCCACGTAGTCGAGATAGTCAAAGTGCACAAGGGGACGTCATTGCCACGCACGGAGGGGTGGATTGCTGGGTGTCTGTGGTGTGTGTGTGTGTGTGTGCAAGCCTAACGTGTTGAAAGCCAGTCCAAAGCCAAGCCGCGATGCCCCGCACCTGCTCAATCTGCTGCTCATCTCCTTTTTTCAGTTGAACCTGCAGCAGCTCAGTGATCAGCTAGGAGTTCTAGAAGTATCTAGAAGTGTCCATGTTTGAGGAGATAGAAGCAGTCGATCTTGTCATGGCCTTCAGCCATTTGCCTTCCACGGGGAAGCCATGCCTGAGAATTGAAGCTCAACAGGCTTGGATCAAAGCCCAGTGGGTTGAAACTAAAGGTTCCAAGTAGTTCCAAGCACTGCACATACCCGCAATGGCAGCCTGGATCGACAAGAGTCCAAATACCGCCATATGAAGCTAGGTGCAGCTGACAGGTCTGATGCAACATGATGCCACATTGCGGCATGAGATGACATGAGCACAGTCCGTTCACCGGTCAAGACTAGTGCCTGAGCTGAAGTTGGCGCATCGAAGGATACGAAACCAAAGCCACGAGGCCGTCCATTGTCGTCCTTCTGAACCCTGGAGTGGCACATGGAAGGTAGGAACAAAACAAACTCCTGAAGGCACTGCGTCTTTGTCACAACATTGCACTATTCAGCATTGGCATAGATGCTCACTGCCAAGTTGCATGCCTGCAGCTCAAAATCTTGCCAAAGTGCTCAAAGTGCTGGCGAAGAATATCTGACAAAGCGGTCAAGGGGTCCCAATTGAGCAAATGTGGGCTATGTGTGGAGAAGCAGATGAACACCAAAGCAGATACTGGGCATGGCGCAATCATCCCAACTGTTTGGGATGTGGTAAACCTGCAAAATTGTCAGAATTGCACAAGAGATATCAAGAGATTTGAATTGTCAGAACAGTGCACTCAGTGCACCACGCTTCCTATGCTCTGGGTGAGGCACGAAAAGATTCGAGCCGACTGGACCAGATGCTGTGGATCCAGCAGGGTCTGTCCCCTCGGTGGGTCAACAATGGCCACCCAGAGCTATTCAAGCATGTTTCACTGGCGAATCGAAAAATATTGCCAAACATTGCCAAATATTGCCAATCCATGCAAAGTTTTGAAAAAAATTGAAAAGGTCTCCCACATGAGCAGCTGCAACAACATCTTGAGCTGCACGAATGGCAGCCTGGGCCTGTTGGGACCATTCAGTCGAAAACTGTTTCAAAATGTGAACTGCTTTCATCGCTTCAACTGACAAGAGCTTGATTTGACAATCTGAATTTAGTTGGGCCCAAACCATGAAATATATAGCTTTGTGTGAAAGTCCCCCAAAAGTCTCCTTGTTTCCAATTTCAGAATCCATCTGCATTGTTCATGAAGGACAGAAACGCAAGAGACCCGGCCAGCTGCTTCCAAAGCATGCCCTTGTGCTCGTAGCAAATTGGTGTTGGGGTGGCTTTCACAAAGACGGATATTGTCCTTTGCTCAATATATTGTTGATACATCGTTGACATTGTCAAATGGGCCCAACCCACACAATGGCATGCTTACAAGGTCATTGTATTGCATGCCTTGGAACATAGGAACTTGCCCCAAGACCAGTGCAACTTACAGCACCCGGATTGGGTCCATGGAACCACCATAGAAACCGAGTCCATCCATGTGCGTCATGCTCCCAATGATTTTGCCCGTCGCGACACTCATCAATATACTGTTTACAGTCTGTGTACTATCTTTGCTACTTCAGATTCTTCAAGGGACCTGAATGCTTT
The DNA here is from genome assembly GCA_003297045.1 of Symbiodinium sp. clade C Y103. Classification (NCBI taxonomy): domain Eukaryota; class Dinophyceae; order Suessiales; family Symbiodiniaceae; genus Cladocopium; species Cladocopium sp. clade C. The sequence goes on along the minus strand of BGPT01001978.1, from coordinate 121,896 downwards.
TGGGCATGATGTTTAGATGTTTAGATTCCACGTTCTCTCTTTGAAGTTCCCCCATTCCCTTCTCCAACTTTTTGCTGTGCTGGCAATACCCTGATCATCATCACCTGGAATTCTCGCCTGCACACCTGGGTTGGATGTTCGGCTCTGAGCACTGCGGCCTGATTTGGCACAAGCACCCAGTCTGTAGCGCTGATTGTTCAGTTACATGGAACATGGTTGAACTATGATGATTAAGTATGATTACATATGGTTACACGATGTTTTGACATGCCTCCTATGATTTTGAACGGTTGGACAGGATGTCAAAAACTGATCGAAATTATCATCTGGCCTGACATCATCTGCGCGGCCTGGATGTGATTTGCTCAAAGTTTGGGAAGATGTGAGAAGCTCAGCTGATGCTCAGACAAAGCTTTAACTTTAGGCATTGATCACACCACACTCTCAAGCTTGCTGGAAGCACCGAGGGAAACTCAGGTGGCGGTTTCACCCAGGTCGTTTGCCGCGTAACGGCATGGTAGTAGTAGACCTGTGACACCGTCCACACCAAGCTAAGTCCCTTGAAACAAGGTCTAAGACTCTCTAAGACAGTTCCTTTTTTCAGTTCCTTTTATCAGCTTCTCATGTGTTTGATTCTTTTGTATCCTTTCGCTCTTTCAACCTCAACCCACTCTGCACACGCACCCGTTACAACGGAGCAGCAGCCTGTCCCTCCTTATTGCGAGCTTCTTTCCAGGGGGTGTCCTGCGTGTCCCAGGCTTTGTATGTTTAATCGAGGCGATTCTTGGCAGCGAAGACCTTGCACACTTCATTAACTTAAGTCATTCTCCACCCGATGTCCTGGTCGTTGGTACTTCGCACTTTTCCGAAGAGGCCCTCCCCTAGGGCCTCGTTTTGTACCCGAATCTGGCCCACTGGCGCGGCTGGACACAGTTCCAAATTAAGAAACAACAGCATGCTGCATATGCCGCCCAAAGGCCACATCGATGACTGCACCAAAGACAGGTTTGCCGTCTAAACGATCTCGGGCAGCCTGTTGAACAGTCAAGGTACACACAGAGACACACAGACACACACACACACACATACACAACAAAAAACGGTCTCACTGAACAGAAGAACTTCGGTGCGAATCCAGGCAGCTGTTCAATGTGTGGATTCAACTCAAATTATGCAGCCCCGTGTGAACTTGGTTGTGCTGGAATGTGCAACTGGAGCATATTCGCGCTGCTCTTTCCCCCCTTCCGCGTGAGTTCAAGCAACTCACGAGTCCAACTTCCTTGCGGCTCAGTAGGTCACCAACGGGTTTTCCAGGAATCTTCAGCTGGGAAATTGGCAGCCAGAGCACCTGAGCTTTGAATTCGCAGGACAGGAAAAAAAACGAAAGCATTTGTGCAACACACATGCAACACCATGTGAAACAAAACCTTTGCCTGATGCAGGCCGCGGCAGCTGTAATGCCAGATCTAACCGCATCCTGAGTTGCAGGGAAATACAATTCTACGGAATGCAAAATTCAGAATTTGAAGGTATTGAATTTACGAGAAAGATTGAAAATGACGAGACAGACCTTCAACTCGAACTTGACACTACACGTGATTGGGGAGAGAACACTGAAAGGATTCACCATCCGAAGTCGGATTTCGTTCAAAAATACAAAATGTGGCAAGATACCATTTAGTCCTGAAAATGAGGACTGTAAAAATTTCACTGGGTACTTGTTTCTGCATTCGCGAGACAAGGACCCACAGTGTGCGTAAAGATGGACTCAAAGACATGGCCCATGACGAGGGCGACAATTAGACCAATGATCTATCCAACAAAATCACATTTTTTGAGTCGTGAGGCTTTCGTTTGCAAGAAAACGGGAAGGTTTCACTGGCTATAAGGCAGTAATGTAGCCGTCCCCATGGCACCCTGCCGCAAACGGAAAGTTGCCTGTATGTCAGCATCTTTAAGGTCATCCACAAGAGGAGTGTCCTGCAGGCTGGGAAAGCCAACGCGACACAAATGAAATGAGTTTGGAAGCAAAGTTCTGCCATGTTTTCCATTGCTTTCCTGCTTTGCACTGTCTACTGCAGAGCCAATCAGCCAATTGGCAAGTAACGTTCCTGGTAGGAATTGTGGCCAAAGCCCAACTGCCCCACAGAGCCAAAGACTAGCTACTTGCGCTGAAGAAGTTGCACAATACGCTTGCACATATTCTCACATGTTTGCACGCTCGCAATGTTATTGTCCCGCAGAAGTCCAATGTCTTGGATTGTGGCCGGTCAGGGACCATCGCGAGCTGCCAGGTGGGTGGTGGGAGGTAAAGTGTGGCGTTGATCGCGCCTTTAGATCAAATCGAACCGCTCACCCCTTTGCTGATCCGGGAAATACCTCAGATATCTTCAACTACGTTACTAGACGACGGATGGCCCGAGAGCGAAGAGAAGTATAGTGAGATATGTAATCGTGAAGATCGTATAACATGAAATATATAGAGAAAGGAATATACGAAAATGTCTCAAAGAAAGAAGATGTGAATGGATAAAATGCAAATAAAAAGAGATTGATTGATGAGTATGTGAAGACGTGAGGATGTGAAAATGTGAAGNGAAAATGTCTCAAAGAAAGAAGATGTGAATGGATAAAATGCAAATAAAAAGAGATTGATTGATGAGTATGTGAAGACGTGAGGATGTGAAAATGTGAAGATGTGTGATGTGAGGGGATGAAGATGTGAGCTTTTGAAGATGTGAGGATGTGGTG
>BGPT01001978.1:15309-110348 GCA_003297045.1 Symbiodinium sp. clade C Y103 | reverse complement strand
CTTCTCTTCTGACTCTCTTCATCTTCTGACTTTCTTCATGGCTGTGCTTTTCCATCTGTCCATATTGTCGGAAGGTTTAGCTTCTAAACTTCCTTCGATAAAGTATCTACTATCATTACATACCATAATTATTTACTATTAATTGATATCCTCTTACTTCCAGTTTAATACATAGTATCTAGTCTAGTCTATATGATATAAAATAAACACACGATATTGCAGTACACGTCATTACCAGTTACCATACTTGTAATTCACCGTTTCTACTGTTGCTATCACCTCTATTCTTCCCCATTTAATACTGCTCTAGGTGGATCTTCTCCCTGCGAGAGGCGCAGAAACTTGCGGCGAAGTGGGCGCCATCAACGCTAGCCATCCGCAATATATGAGGACCTTTATATGTAGTATACTATATACTGACTATATACTATATTGTACATGTATAGACTACATATATATATATATATACATATATACTCATATATCTTGTAATATATACTGATTATATAGCACATCTGCTTATGCATCAAGCACTTTGGAAAATCCAAAACCGGCCAGGAGGCTGCCTGCTTCGCAGGGGGCCGAGGTGACAGCGTCGTGCTGTATGCGTCTGAGGTGGGAAATGGATGAGCGCGCACGGACATTCGATAACGTTTACACACATGCTAAGTATGGAGCGAGTCATGTGCCGCCACACTAGGCCTGTCGGGTTTGAATTCGTATGTCTTTCTGGCCAAGGCTTCACACAGTGGAGTTTGTCCAAGCCTTTTGACAGGCGGAGTTTGTTGAGTGGCGCTACTCAGTGTACAAGGCCCTTTGCTTGTTCACAACCGTTCCTTGGCTGCATCGAGCCCAGGGCTCGAAGCATTGGCTGTCAGAGATGGGAAGATTTTGGGCTTGAAAAGATTACTTGAAAAGAGAAGTTACTTTCATGTGTTGACTCAACATGGTCCCTATAGACACACACAGGCCTCTCATGTGATTCTGTCCATATGACTCCTAAGTTTGAACGAGAAACAGAAGGATGGGCCAAATGAGGGTGGGATTTCAGGTCGGACCACCGACGCGGGTGTTTGACGCAGAGGCGGGCCAGGATGGTCACGGAAAACCTGCTGATAAAAGGGAGTAAACAAGTGCAGTGGCTTCACTGAACCATCAAACCAGATAGGCCTAGATTCAACACAGCTTGTGATCTGTCATATTTGTTCCAAGACTGCTTGCGAGCCTTGTGAGAACATCTTCTTAGAAGCGAAAACATCTAGCCCAGGAAGGTTGCCAAGATCCTTGTGTTTTGGCCCAGGATTGCCCCATAGGCCTAGAACATCAGCCTGCCAATCCGCATCTTTGATCCCACAGCCAATTATTTGCATGCTTGACCCAGACGGACCCAGACGGCTGGTGCCAGGCAACTATCTATGCTTGGAACAGCACGATGCGGGTTGTGTGCCAGCAGCATAGCTTGCTTGATTTCAAAGCCTATGGTGAGATTGCACAGAAGGTCAAGGAAGAGGAAGATTGAGGAAGAAACAACATGCAAAGGCTGTATACAGCATTGATCTGTATTGATTTTACAACATGACAACGCACAATTTTCCAGTAACAGGAAGATACCTTCACAGGTATCAATGTTTCACATGTGAATCATGTGCCTTCTCTCCTAGGTCCCTGCCCTGCGCTGTCGCTCTCTGACACTGCCAGTGTGGGAGACTGAGAGCACGCACGTTTCACATCGTATTTTTCTATATTTTTGAATATTTTTGATATTTTATCGTTATGGTAGATTCTGCAGCAATGAATCGGAAACAACTTCCGCAGATGTCCTGGAAATTCTTATCAGCGTGATATGGCTACCAGCTACCCATATCCAGTACTACACTACTATCAGCATGTCATCCTTCCGCTTGCGCCTCGATTCGAATTCTGTCTCTGGTTCGCACACATTTTGCAGAAAAGCTGTGTATGGCTGCATGCCATGCCTTCCATGCGCTCAGGATTCCATCAATGTGTCCATCTCTTTGGACGGGAAAGCCACCATCAGTGAAGTGCTGGGCTCTCTTCTCAGAATTTCTCAGAAGTCTCCGTACTGCATCCAGACCAGCGAAGCTGAAGAAGCATGTCCTTTCTTCGCTGGCACCGGCATCTTCAGCTTTGACTCCAGGACTCACCAAACTGATCCACACTTGAACAAACCTGCGGACTGCGGGCATTCTGAAAGCTCCAGGTCAGCCGGTGCGAATTCTGAAAGCGCCAGAGGTTCATCACATGGTGCGCAGGGGACAAGCTGAGGGATGCTGAGGGATGCTGATGGCTTGTGGATTATGTGGATTTAGAGCAGGGCTTTGAGGGCCTAGGCCTGGGTCCTTCATGTTGACCCACACGATCTTGTGGATTCTGGCAATAGATGTAGACCAGAGAAGATCAAGACCATTCAAGACGTCTCATTCTCATTTCAGAACTGGTTGAAGTCTTGTTCAGTGCTTCTGATGGTTTCTTGCCTGGAATAGTACACCAAGTTTGGGTTCCATGGCTGTATCCACGCTGTTGTCAAATGTGTCGAGGCTCCAAGTATTTGGACTGTGGGCAGCGACCTGGATTTGATCATCAGCGGAGCCAACTTCCCCTCAGATGTCGCTTGCCTGGTCGAACTGAGAGTACTGAATTGAAGAATGTCATAATTAGACAATTTCCAGATATTTCCGTGTGGCACAGAGGCGGTTTGTTGCATGGTTTTAGGAAACTTGTCAAATTTGAATCCGAGATATATGATTATTTGATATATCGAGTTGGTACCTGCTTTTATTTCAAGAACCTTCTCGTGAGACTGACTCGGTGACCTGTGTTTCCAGTGGCATGTACAAGGTCGAGATGGCGTGTGTCCTTTATGACCATACTTCTCAAGGTGCTCGGGACTTCTCGAGGAAAAACAGCTGAGTGCAGACACGAAACATCGCTGAACACATTGAAACGCATTGGCTGTTGCAGTTTGACAGGCTACACCTTCGAGTCCTTTAAGGTACGACAAGAGAGCATGTGGCGAGAGCTCATTGAGGACAATTGCATACAATCGCTGCGATGCCATAAATTATGGGGCAACTTTGCATGGAACTGAAAATACTATGAGCCTGGTAGGAGGCAAACCTATTTTCAGAGATGTGAAGTCCTGGTAGCGTTTTGAAATCAAGTATCAATGGAATCATTGTGTATCAAATCATGTTCAATAATACAACAGTACAATACAAATTCTGCCACAATCCGTGGCACGTTGAATCCTTGTTTTGTTCATGCTTTCTGTATCTTTCTGTCCTAAGCCCTGGGATTCAACTTGACAACACTGGCTTCGAGAGCTGGTCACATGGCACCTCTAGGACAGTTGTCCAGCAGTTCCTGAAGCTGACTACACCCATCAATGGTCCTAGCCTCTGGTGACTACGAACGTTGTCGCAAGCAGGTTTGAATGATGATGATGGTTTCAACCTCGCAAATTCGAACGATGACCATTTCTCTCGGCGATGGTGTGCTTTTCTTTCTCAGGCAAGATGTGCGTGAGCCCCATTGTGCACTCGCAGGCAATTTGGCATTTGTGGACCTTGTCTTGGTAATGCCAGAACAACTGTCACTGAGATCGCTTCATTCTGTGGCATATGCGCCTACAATTGACGAATGTATAGATGCTGATCAAGCTTTGGTTTAGCTGAGAATATGGTTTGGTACTGTGCTGTGTCTCTGCACAGGTGCCAATGTCTCTTGGGACGGAGCGTTGGCCTTTATGCCCGCTGACTACGTTTCCAGCGAGGAAGTGAGATGCAACATTCCTTCTCTAGCAATGACCATGAGGCTAGGAGCCAAACCATTTCCGGGGAAAGGAGCCGGATGCGGGACGTGATCATATGTTCAAATCGGATCAAGACAGTTGGGTCTGTTGTTTTGCAATTGTCACCGCTGAATCGAAGATCAAAAGAAGTGGTACGGAGAGACTCGTACTCAACCCGCCAAGTTGAGTGCTGGAATTGTGCACAGCTTGTTGCAGGGGCCACATGATGACGAATCGCTCGCTGACAGCCTATCTGGTCGCCAAGAAAAACACTGGCTATTTGATGCAGGCGGGCCAAAATGATCGCCATGACCCTAAGGCGGCAAAAGAAGCGAATCGAGAAGGTATGTATTGTAAGTATATAAGATAGATCATTTTCATTGCAGAAACACAGGCTTGATTTTGCAATTCGGGTCAGTTCCAGGTTGCTGAGTTGCCGGACATCTACATTCTCCCACGTGTCCAAATCCGGCAAGTAGATCCCGAGGCCCTAGCATAAATGTGTTACAATGTTTCCACTATGCAACGTGTGACGCTCGGATTTCGGATTTGTGCCACAACTTCGCACGCGCTCTGCTAGTTTCATGATGTTTCATTGTGTTTCATGATGTTTCATGATTTTCATTCCATGTTGGTGATGTTTCATTCTGCGTGGGGTCGGAGGTGTCTTCTGTCGTGGAAAAGAACGACACTAGCAGTGTAGAGCCCTTGCTCCTCCGAGTGATGGGAGAGTTCGATGGCCCAGATTTCTCCAGAGCGAAACAAGAAGGGTAGCAAAGTGGCGGACATCTACGTTGGATGGAATGGAATAGAGCAGATGATATTTTTGTTGATCATGTTAGTTACTGTATCCAATACTCCAATACCTTTGTTTCATAAAGATCCACTTGAGGAATCTTAAGCAATCTGAAGGAGAGGTTGACGATTGTGGTGGTACCAGCCGGTTCGGTGCAGCGGTGCTTTTACGAGGTGATTCGAGCACCCGCGGACAAAAGGAATACCATGGAATACCTAGACTATACCTGGACCTAGACGACACCTAGGACCTAGACTATACCTAGACTAGGAGACCCGCAAGTGGATTTTTTCGGCGAGTTTCCACCGTTTCGACCCAGTCTTGGCTCCCAGGGAGTTCTTCTTGAAGCACATGGCGCGGAGCGATCAGAGGAGGTTCAGAAAGATTTCGCACAGAAACGCATTGGATGTCAGATGTCAGAGCAAAGGTAGAAACCTCCCATATTTGCCATATTTGGCCATATTTATTCATATTTAGATGATTTTGGATGTAGAGAATTGTAAAGATCATGATAAGCCACCTGTGCCTTCATGTAGCACGTGCTCGCTATGTCTTGCTTTCAGGTGTCGCCTGCAGTGGGACTTCCCTTCCTTGGAGGACAGGCTCTATCCAGTTGCTCCAGAGGCACTTGTTCAAAGAGTTTGAAAGGCTGGAAAGGTGGTCAAAAGATTCCTCAAACATGCCTCACTGGGTTCTCTAAGGTGCTCCCAGCTTCTGGACAAGCCAGACAGTCTAGGAAGATCTAGACAGGCTTCTATTGCAGTCAGTCTGCCAGTGAGAAGCCAGCGTTGTCCTTTGCACGAGGAGCGGTTCTTCACAGCTCTGGTTTTGAATGAGACTGAGGTGGGCACCAATCTCGGAATAAAACTATATAAAAGACCAACTTTGTCCTGCTCGCGTATAAAGGTTCTCCGCAGGGCGGTGCTTGAGAAACTATGAGAAGCTATGAGAAACTGAAGTATATGATACACTACAATAATGTATATATAAAATTATTTAAGTAGGTGTTTCAGTCTTGCTGGCTTTTGTCATTGCTGAATGGTGCTGGACATGCAGTGAGGTGGTTTGCAGAGTACAGCAGCATGAGTGTCTTGGCAGAGTACATGCCTGGTGGTCTTGGACCTGCCACTTTGCATTCCCAAAAGATCAGCTAGGCCAATTCTGCTGACTGTTCGATGGAGGTATGCAGTCTTTCCATTTGTCCATGACTTGTCCATGTGCTTTCATCAATGGAGAAGAGGGGATTTGGACACATCTTCACCCAGTTCGCGAAGGCTACTTGAAGATACTTGAAACACATCGACAGTTTTGGGCGCTGCCTGTCGCAGAAAATCCGTGCGCAAGTCACCAAGGCTCTATCTAAATGAGAAGCGGGGTCCTCGGGTGTGTCGGCATTGTTTTTTGTTGTCGCTGAATTCCGTTGGCAAATTCAACATTTTGTTTTGAAGGGAAGCAACTTGGTGTGAAGAGAAGGAACTTGCTTGACTTTGGTCTGCAGCTCTTCCATGATTAGAATGCATTTATGTCAAATGAAGCTTCAAGTAGATTCTGATGCACGGGATGAAATACCAAGCATGACCAAACCATATCAAACCATATTCATATTATCATTACTTGTATTAGCTGAAGTCCGACGGCTTGACTTTCAATCAACCCAATCAACCCATTTTGTTCAGTCCCAGGGCATACCTCTCAGTCACTGTCGATGGCATGGTCTGGTCCAATGCTTTGCCAGTCTTCTTCGTTCGACAGGCCGGCTCTATAGGAATCGCAGAATACAGTATCTCAGAATGAGATAGCACATGTACGCTCGTTTTATCCCTTAACTTTGCTTGAACAGAAAATGCATCATCCGATTCTCTTTGATTGTTTTCTTTCTTTCTTCCAGATGAGCAAGAACACGCCAATTATATACCTCCACATTGAATTCTCCGGGCACCGTAAGGACATTCTCAGGACAAAATGAAACACTTAGAATACTACTCATTCAGGATTCAGGAGGGACACAATCTCACACTATAGTTAGTAGTTGGTACTGTATGAGGACTGTTGGTACTCAGTACGGGGACTCTCGACTCTTCGCATACACAACTGCCATAGTAAAGTATAGACTTTCTACCTCCAAAGTCTTGAAAACTCCGGCCAGTCTAGTAATGAGCCAGATATAGCAAGGTAATTTTCTGATACGCTTTCATTGAACATCCAGGTGTTGTTTCTATCATTTGAGCAGAAGTGTGTTCAAGCATGCAATGCCGCTATGCAGCTACTTTGCAAACAAACAGACTTGCTGGCTGATCTCTGGAGGCGTCAATGCGGATCTCGGGGCCAAGTTTGGTTCCTCCATTCCAGAATATCTCCTTGAACCTGACGACCACCGCGGAGTCCTTGCTGCACTACCAGGCTTGAACTTTGCTTAAAATGAATTGTTGTTACATGTTACAACATGTTACACCATTTTTGCATTGAGGTCACCGGCCAAGCTTCACCAGAGAAGTAAAGTGGTTTGAGTTGCACCAAAGGCAACCAGTTTTGAGCCGATACAAACGCGACGAGGTTTTGACGAAAGCTACAGCAGCTTGGTGCGATTTCGGGATGCCTTCAGTGGCTCCTCAGCTCAGCAATCTGTTGCGGTAGCTGGAGTAATTTTCCACAAACATGACAGTCGTTGGTAGGGGGCATATTGGGAGATGGTTTGTTCAATAAATTGGCTTGTACCTACATGGACTAGACAGCATAGATCTCATTGATATCATGATGTCATGAAGCGAATGAAAGACAATGAAAGACACACCTCGTCTCATCTCAATTTCAAGACCGAGGCTGCTCCCACACCTGCGGTGATGCTGGACCCCAATGTCTTGCCAGGACCGCCAAAGGCATGCTAAACTTGCTTCTGAATCATGCTGGAATCTGGAAGTCAATCAAAAGACCAAGTTGCCCACCTTACAACAGCCAAGGGTTGAAACAAGTTGAAACAACTTGAAACCAGTATCCTAACCTGTGAAGTTGCCCGCAAGATGCCTGAAACGGACATGGTGAGCTGCAGTCCGCATCCTTTTGAGCAGCACTTGACATGTGTTGTTCTTCAACATACTCCAGCAAGGGCCAGGGGCACACCACAAGCCAGAGCACTCACAGCAAGGCAACCTTGGGTACGAGGAAGTAAACGCCTTTCTAACAAGTTAAGTCCACTTTGCCAAGTGAATTTGAACTTCTGTTCAAGTGAAGTTGAATCAAGTTGCAAAAAAAATCCTGAAAATGCCTAAGGATGGTAGCATCATGAAGCCATCCTTAAAGAAAGGTGTTTGCCAATACAGCCGTTGCTGGTGGTGCAATCTTTTTGGGCTCAGGCTTAGGGAAACACATAGTCGCATAGTTGTATGGCTAAAGAAGTCAAGCATATTCAGAATCACTACAAAACCGCTTCTGGCTAAAAGTTACTCTCAAGACTCTTTCACGCGGTGATATGCAGTGAAAAAAGTGCTTCTATGGGCTAAGACATACTAAGACATACTAAGACATACTAAGACATACTAAGACTCTATCACACTCAAATCATTGGCTGCCAGTCTGAGTGGGTAACCTAGACCAAGCTGAATCTTCCAGATGCGCCGCCGGCGCCTATTGCCTTGCAGAAGAGGTCGGCATGGCCGGCAGTTCGCCTCTTGTCAGGAACCGATTTTGGGTCCTGCGATCGTTGGGATCATTGGGAGCAGGGTTTGCACACGGGGTCACCATGGAACCTGCGCAGTTGTTGCAAGTGTATTCCTCCAACACACAGCCTGACACTGAGTGTTTCAGGATGTTTCAGGCCTTCTACTGTAAGCAATGGATGCAACCGGCATGCCATGAGAATGGCGTTGAATGCCACTGCAGCAGATATTGCAGCAGCCTCTTGTGAAACTCTTGTCAGCGGCACGGTCTCTTCCAGACGTCTCTCTCGCGCTCTCTCACTCTCTCTCTCTCTCTCTTCCATGCGCATTTTGGCCACCCTTTGTTTGGGACTACTGTCCGGATAGATCCGCATGGTAAGGAGTGATTGGGCGAATGCAGATGCCGAAATCGAGCTGAGAGTGAAGAGCGGATGGCTTTCCAAAGAAGAAAGCCACCGTTTGAGGACTCTGCTGAAGATGGGTGAGACCCCGGATCGAATAGTGACCAAAGAGTTCCTTTGCAGAGAGGTGCCAGTTTTCTGGGTTTTGGTTGTGCTTTCTTTAGGCATCCAGCTTTTTGCATACGGGGCATTCTTTAAAACTAGTATCACTACTTCTCAACTTGCAAGACCTGCAGCTATCCCATTTTGCTCCGTGTACGAGTCTAAGGACAGAACACTGGACTCACTCATCGAATGTGATGTTGAAGGACATTCTTCTACACAAAGAACTCCCAACTCCATTCACAAAGTTTCTATCGGCCATTGGGGTGAAATGGCTGCGGCAGAAGATCAAAGAGCACGATCTTCGTCGTGCCGATCCTGAATACCAAAATTTCTTTCCGTTTCTGGATGGCTTGGTGCACTCGGACCGTTTTGAATCAGCTATGGGAATCATCATGTTGTCGAATGCCATCATGATTGGATTTCAAGTCTCAGCGACTGAAGGAGAGAAAGATGCTGAAACACTCTACATCGCGCTGGATTTCTTTTTTACATTTGCATTTGTGCTCGAACTCTTTGTCCGTGCTTTGCCTGAGGCTGGATATGGTTGGATGGAAAGCAATTTGCTAGTGGGTGGTAAGTAATATTTGGGAATTAATTGCACGCAACCGCTAGGTCATTACAGCGAGAGTCCCTTTCAATTTTGCCACTGTGTTTCCTACTAGTAGCATTGGACCCTCTCGGAGCTGCGTTGCCCGGATTCATCTTACCAATCTTGATCTGATGATATTTGATATCTTCTCGATCCAATGCACAATTGTTGAGTTTGTCGAAGCAGACCAGGGCTGGCGGTGGTGGTGCAAACTGGCCAACATTTTTGATGTCATCATTGTGCTTGCTACCAATGTCATACCTGCGCCATGGCTGAATTTGATATGATTTGATCATGTTTGATTTGGCTATTTGTTCATAGTGTGGACAGCCTGGCAGACCTATGCGTGCTGCTGTGAAGACAAGCTTTATACAGTATACATTTGCGGGCATTCTTTGATTCCGCAATGGATCATAATAGGGACGTGTGACCTACAAACACCCAGCGATTGCGCATGATTTGTTTTTTTTCAAACAGCTATCATTGAGGTTTGGGTCTTTCTTCCGATGGGTATTGACAATGCCGTTGTCAGACCCTTCGCAGTCCTGAGACTTTTTCGGGTGGTGAAGCTGGGCCGATTAATTCGAAAATATCGGCGCTTGAAGATTCTGTGGAACCTTTTTCAGGCAGAGCCACAGGGCCACAGTAAAACGGAAACACGGAAAACCTATGAACCGCTATGCCATGCTATGCATGCACTTTTACAGACAAGTATGTACATATTTATGATAGTATACAATCTATATTTATACTATACGTGCAAATAATATGTCAAATCCTATTAGAGCCAATTTCATTGCCCGGATCTTCGCCGAGCTGTGAATTGTTTCATCTTTATGAACATGCACAGATATCGCATATATTTCCAAGCTTCTCATGCAAAGGGTGTCCTGATTGTTCCCATGTCATGCAGGGATTGATCGGCAGTGGTCGTATTCTCATCTACACCCTGCTGATGATGGGTACAACTTTATTCATATTCGCGGTGTTTGCAGTGGTGCTCATCACCAAGAATGACATTACGAAGGATCACCCACTGGTGCTGCTCTACTTCCCAACTGTTCCTGAGGTGGGGGCTCTGAACTCGGGGATGTTTGGACAGACAAGAAGCCAATATGCAAACCCACAGGGCACACCGTGGCCTCCACAATGGAATTCAGGGGAATTCTAAGCATTTCCGCCAAGCATGAAGTAACAAAGTGGAAGTGTGGGGGCACAGCATTCAGAACGGGCGTGTTTATGGTGTTTCTGGCAAAGTAGCTATTGTCTGTCATGGAATACAGAATGGCAACCTAATAGCAACGTATAGCAACACTGCAACATACAAATGGTCACTTGTGAATCATCCGCAATCATCTGCGTTGCAGGCATTTTTCACGCTATTCCAGATTGTGACCTTGGATAGCTGGACGGGTATCTCCCGACCCCTGGGAGAAACGAGCCCTCTTGCCGGAATTATCATTGTCCCTCAGCACCGAAATCAAGGCACAGGGATGGCCCATTTCAAAATTTTCAAAGACAGGAGATTCAGAGTTTTTTTCAAGATGCTTCAAGGTGCTGCATGCTCCAGGATTTATCCGTATTGTGGTGAGATGTGGTGAGTTCCCCCGGCAATGCCGGGCATGTTGAGCTGACATTGTGCAACTTGAACACGGCACATGCCTTCCAATGCAATTTGTTTCCATGCTTTTGCTAACCCAATCTTTTGCTATGCTGCAGGTACAAGTTGTGTTGGATTTGGAAGACTTGAGAATGTTGAACGTTTCATGTATGCTTAGCGACTTTGCACAGTTTGCAGGGAAATGTCAGCACATTTCGTTCAAAGATTCCATGAAGAACAAAGGTCATCACCGTTCTGATTGTCGAGCTTTGTCTTATGAACCTGGTGACGGCCACTATTGTTAACGCTGCCTTTGAGAGACAAGCTGCAGATCACGAGATGGTGGCACGCGAGAAGAAGGAGCCGTCAAGCAACATGCTTTAGTCATTTTTTCCAAAGTCCAACACAAGTCTAGCAGCCGGCATACTGCAGCGCTGTGATGTGCTACAGCAAGACTAGAGGTTTTTGCATGTTGTTAAACCGGCTTTACAAAGCTTGAAGATGGCATTCCTCTCTACTCAAAACCTGGCATCGAATAACTTGCTAAAGTCTACATCCCAGGGCATGACTCCAGGGGGTGGGAACATACCGAAGATAGCTGAATACCTGAGTAGGGATCATAAAGCTGATACAGGGGCAGAAAGGGCGGAAATCCCAGGGACACTGGATGCCCAACCAGGAGAAAAATGACAAGTTGATTGAAGACATTCGGAATCTCTTTGGCGAGATGGACAAGAGAGGGACAGGAAAGCTGACTTACGCTGAATACATGGAAGCAGTGGAGGCCAACGATGTGATTAAAACCAAGTTTGTGACGCTGGAAATCGAGCATGCTGAAGAACTTTGGAATCTTATTGACCTGGGCACCGGGGAGATTGCTGTAAATCAATTTGCACAAGGCTTGCGAATCATCTCAGAGGAGACGAAGGCCAAAGATGTCTTTACCATCAATCGACGGGTTGGCAATGCTGCCTATCGCTTGGAGATGTGCGTCCCTGACATCAGAGTGCACGTTTTCTTACTTTTCATTGCCAAAGTTATAACATATAGTAATACCATATAGTAATATGTGTGAATTACATACATACTTCAATTTACACTTAATTGTAATCACATTACATATATATATATACATCTATAATATGTAGTCTTGTCATTATGCATTGTTTAGCTTTGTTTAGCTGTTACACACGACCATGCATTTCCACGCAAATATTCTTAACAGAGATACATGGTGTTGACAGGATCCACAGCCGAGGTTCAGGAGATGAATCGAAACAAACGGCAAGTGCAACAATTTGAGGACGACATCGCTGTCATAACTCAACAACTCACCGTGGCCACACGTGTCTTCTGACTGTGACAAGATGTTTTTTCCTGGCTGGTCTTTGATATTCCTTGAATAATTCATTTTATGTGTTGTTTTTGGTTCATCAGATTTTACATCGTGGAATTATTTCTGATGAGAAGCTGTGGGTACAACATGCAGCAACAATGCCACAGCCTCTCATGCCAAGCTATACCAAGGCTATGGTCAATCTGATGCACAGCTGCGCAAGGTGTATTCCTGCAGGCACGCATGACCATTTTGCCTCCAAACGAGACTCTTGATATCAAAATGTGTTCTGGACCATGTTGAAACACAGCAACATGGAGACACATTGATGACAAACTGCATATCATTGTACATCATCAATAGATGCGCGGATTTCATGTTCATGATATGTCATGATACACATTGCTATGAAGACCGTGGATTTCAGGTCAAGTTCTGATCTCGGAGAAGCAAGTGTTGGAGAGCCAGGAAAAGCTCCTGGCAAATGTTCGACCACTGCTTGGCAACAATGTCGGACAGGCAAAGACGCACGGTGGGTTCCATGAGAAATTCATTCAGGACATTGAGGTGCAGGATAAGAAGGGGGATTCGCTGCAATATTTCACATTATTTCCAAACATATTGTGATATTTTATTCAATAGTACTATATTTTGAGATGAGGTAAGGTGAAAATGTGGAAAGAGGATGAAGGGGGTCTACTGAAAGAAGATATGCACCCTACAGCCCCAAGAAGTCATTTTTGTAGTGTCCGCATGGTAGCAGGGAGGACAAAAGCAAGACTTAGGGATCGCCTCGTAGCGCCAGGGCAGGGAATCTTGAAGGTATGGCATCTTGGACTGGCAAATCCTTTGCAATTCCCAGATTGGGCTCACAGGAAGCTAGATCCCTAGTGGGTTGATACAAGTTGAAACAGTATATTTTGGGGACTGATGCAGAGTGACTGGTAGTGTCCATCAGAAACGCGGAGAACAACCACGAACAGCATTGCGATCAGAATGTTCGCCCACAGAGTGCATCAAATCAACTGAGTGGCCCATTTCCAGATAGTGCAGGTAGCTCGACTCCACAGACATCGCAGCAGACGCGGAGGGAAGAAGTTCTTCGATGATGACGAAATTGAAGAAATCGAGGAAATCGAGTAGGGCCACAATTCGTAGATTGAGGGAAGGGATGAGAAGCGTGGGTTGAATAATCCAGAGAATGCAGAGTTTTGATTCTTATTGAATATATACAGTATAATATACTGGACATTTTTTTGATCTTAATCCAAGTCCTTGGTTTTGTACGAGAGAGCGAAATCGTGCCCCGCTCCCACCTCTTGATCGAAATATCCCAAACCTCAACCAGATCCCAATTTGTGCATACAGGTGCGAAGGCTTGCCACATTTCGTTTGGAATTTTCAAAGACTATTGAGGACTTGTTTTTTCGAGACCACCAAGAGCCAGTGCAGGGTCAGAACACGAAATGAAGGACAAAGGTGGAAGCCGATTGGGTGTAAATGTGAAAGCGCGGCATTCTGAAGTCCGTAATTCCACGGAAGATTTGTTTGCTTGCTATACAAGTAATTACAACACTCAAGTAGCAGATAACTTCTGATCCCGCATGACAATGCTTTCCATCCTGCGCCTTCAGCTTGATGCCCAGGGTAAGGCCCAAGGATATGGTAATGACACGGTAATGACTATGTTGTCCACTTACGTAGTGAAGGAGTACTCACCACATCTCACCACTGACCTCCCAGCGCCTCCCAGCTCCCCATCACATTTCCCTATGATGGGATCACCCGAGACTTCAAAGCCGCTGCAAATCCTGTCAGTCGTTATAGAAGGCCTGCGGCCATTGACTTCTCACAACCCCGTGAAGCGGGGAATCCACAAAATGCCAATTCTCAAAACTACCCGGACCCAGCTGTGCTGGCGCTGCAGTTGTCGTGACTAAAACTCATTTCTGATCTGATTTATTTGTTTATGTTGGAACTTGTTTGTGGTCACGCAGTTAAAAACACCTGTTTTGATGTTGTCGTTTGCGATATCCAAGCCTCGTTTTTTGTTTCAGCCTCACTTCGATGAACAGTCAGCTGCTGACTTCCTGGTATAGCTGGCTCAGCCTGTCTCACAGAGTCTCTACCGGCTCTATTCTTTCCGTTTGGAGAGCAAAACAGCGGATAGTATGGAGAGATTTTGAGAGCATGAGATTTTGATAGATTTTGCATGAGGTTGAAGAGACTGTACTTGGCCTCATGCCTAAGTACAGAAAACCGAGTGTCTCTTGATGGCAGATTTTTTGGGCAACATCGAAAGTGATTTGATTTCTTGATTGTTTTGATAATTTTAGATATGCTTCTAACATCCAATACTCTACATTTGAGAAGGCATTCAAGATACTAGGAAGCTAGATGCAGACGCCTGTACCCTTCACAAAGCCGGACTGGACAGGAGTGGACAACGGCCACTCTTTTATGCTTTCTTGCGAAACCAATGCTGAGGTTCCATTGAGCATGCGTCCCCAATACAGACATGATATAGCGAAACCCATCCAGTGGAGAGGTTCCTCTTGTCATTTTGGATGGTAATTTCTGAATTATTTTGTGCAGGAAAAATTGCGGAAGATGATCTGCGAATGCGAGCTTTGCCTTTCGACACCACTGAACAGAAGGACTGGACATTTTTGAAGCAAAAGTCATTTGCAAAGAATATCTGATTTACGTTTGTCAGTGCATATATATATATATACATAATGTGTATATACACACATATACATATATATACATATATATATATCAGCATCATCATGCGCTGATTCATAGGTTTATTTATTGAGTAATTCATTGATCGATTGATTCATGACACGGCATGACTTTAGATACTTTAGAAGACTGACCACCTCACAGAATGATTGGATCAGAGCTCGGGAAGTCAAGATCCAGAGGCAGTTCGACGGATGCCAAACATCTCCTGGACCTGCTTGGGACCAAGCGAACTGCAGGGATAATGGAAATACATCATAATTGAATACAATTTTCTATAGTCAATATCCAGGTATAGTATCCTGGTATCCCATGTTTCTTCTTGATTGTGAATCTTGGTTCCGATTTGGCCTCCAAGCCAACATACGCGTAACATGGTCGCCTTTGACATAAAAATTGAGCTCCTCCGATGCCCCGAAAAGATGGGAACTGAGGCCACTCCCCTGACGGTGGCTTTCCGCCGGACGTGATCCTCAGCGTGTTGGGAGCTTGTGGATGACTGTTCTGAACACCAGAGGAACCGTGAGGAACTGAAGCTTGTGACGTCAGGGCGGCAATGTAGAATTGGGTGGGTTGGATGTAGGTTGCCATTTAAATGTTCACGGCTTTGATTTGAGTTTTGATTCGTGCCATGGCTCTTCAGATGCCAAGGTCTTTAGTCTTCAGCACTGCCCTGAGAGTCATGCTGCATTTAGCAGCATCATATTGTAGTGCTGGCTTTGGAACAGAGGCCAGTAAGAAATGGCCTGACTGATCTGCTTCTTAGCAAACACATTTACATTCTGAATCCCAGGATAGCAGAAGCATGCAGAAGCAGTATCATTCTATGGGTCTCATCAACTCTGGGGGTGGGATGTGAGTCATGGGATCCTCAGGTCCAGACAGGCCCTTTGATCCGCCCTTGTCTCTTGAGCCAATTCTCATCCAGGCCAGACTGAAGTGATACATGCAACACCATGCAACAGAAATGATATCTGATGATATCTGAAATGAGCAGGAGTTTTGAAAGAGTTGACATGTCCCATCATCAAATGGGGCATTGCAATTCGCAAATTAATGGACAGATGTAGACAGTTGCGAGCTCTCTGATGTGTTTGCTTTCAATTTACCTGACATTTCGATCCATTTGGCATGTGAATCCAGAAAAGGTCTTGCCTACCTTGGATGCAGCGCAGACATCCACACCCCTTGTCATGGTCGGCACGGGGCTTGGACACTACATTGCGAGTAAGTTCCGCTTCTTTCGGGACTCGAAAGCTCTCAAGACATGTGGCATTTGGGCATTTTTCAAACCCTACTGATTGCCACAATTTTGCAACAATTTCCAACATTCTGGCACAAGTTGGCATAAGTTGACACACCTGGTGATGTGGTTTCTTCACTTTGGTTTCTCACAGTCCCAAATCAGCTCCAAGTTCCTAGGATCCAGCCACCTGGCAGCTGACATCAAGATGGCAGGCCACACGCTACAACTCAATGGGCCAAGATTTGCCAATGAACTCTTCACATCGTTCACATTTTCCCGCGAGCCATGCTGGTAGGCCATGGGTCTCAAGAAAGGGAGTCAATCCATGTCAATCCCAGATACTCCATGTCAATTCGATGTCAATCCGTTGAATCTGGGACGATCTCAGCTCTCCCTCTCCACGAGGCCGTGTGCCCATTGATGTGCAGCCTCTTTGTCGTATGGAGCATTGTCCGAACCTTTGCCAGCCGCAAGACCAGGTGTAAGTCTTCGATCCTGAAGAGTCTTATATAGTCTTATTATATCTATTCATATCTTATCTGAGTTCGACATTCCACATTGTGTCTCTTTCCTGTGCAGAAACCTCATCCCTATCATCTTTGCTCGAAGGTCTTGATGTGCCTTAAAGTTACACTCAAACTCTTCAGGCTATGATGTGGAATTCGTCAACGGCTCCGTGGCAACTGAATTTGGATACATCCGAAGTCAGGAGAGATACAGCTGCATCCCTTAAGCACAAATGCTGAAACACAGGAGTAGACTCAGTAGACAGTTTTGTGCAAACGGCAAAGCTCTGCTCTAGTAGTAGCATGATGCTCAAAAACATCACAAGATCACAAAAACATCAAACACATCAGAAAGTTAAAACCCCTTACCACAAAAATGATTTCAGCAACGACTCTGTGTGTCCACGGAGGATGAAGGCTTGATTTCTTGTCCACTGCCGCAGGCACCGGGAAGAGTAGAATCAGATTAAGCAAGTACATGCAACTATCTTATGATAAGTTGGAACTTCCTGGAAGCCTGACCTCTGATCTTTAGGTGGGGCGTCTTTGGTCTGGCCTGAGTGGGCGCAGCAAATGCCAGCTGAAAGTATCGCTTGACTCTTAGAACATTTTGGGATTATTTGAAAATTATAGTGTGTATCCGTCCAGGGCAGTTGCATGTCTTCTTCTGCAAGAAATCACTCGCCAGACCATTAAATGACCGCAGCCCTGGCAGTGGAGCAAGGTTGAACGGCGGGGTGCACTGGTCAGAACCGCCAATTGCCTGTCTCTTAGACTCGGATCAAAGATAGAAATGACCCACCCAGAGTCAGGGTGGCTGTGGTTGGGAAGTCGATTTCACTCAGATGAACCTTTGATGAACCTCTTTGATGAACCTTTTAGATCCTTTTAGATCCTTTTAACATATTTTAACATAATAAGCGTTGCAAATTGCACACGCTTCAGGCCATGGATGTGATTGCCGCACCGACGCTCTTTGATGCCACTCCTACCCGAGTCAGTGGCGAACTTAGGCTGAAAGGGTGGAAAGGGTCGGAATTGCCGAATTGATATGGAGAGCATACAACAGCAGTACAGGAAAGTATGCGGCAAAGTATTGCAGCATTTTATTGCATAGAAAATGCATTTGTATGATTTTGTATGCATGTGTCCTCCATAAGACGACCTTTGCGGAGGCAACAAAAACAACGAACTGAGGTGCTGACTCTGGCACCGACATGTTCTGCGAGAAGTGCACGGTTCTGGACATCATCGGCAGTGCGACCCCAAGATGAATCAAGGCTTTGAGGTGAAAAGCTGTTGGCGTATCTCGATATTGGCTCCATGAACAAAGTTGGTGCAACACGACGGTGATGCACAAATTGGTGAGGATGCTTAGGTATGAAGCCTAGGTGCTCTTTCCCATGATGTCGCATCATATCCCATCCTATCCCATCTGAATGTGCGTCATGCTGCAGGTCACTTCAATCACGCAATTGGCAATGACACGATTTCTCCCAGATGTTGGCTCGGCGCGCACGAGGTTCACCGCGGTTGAGGGAGCACGGTTTTGGTTTCTTCAGGGTTTCTCACCTTACCCAGACCTGTACACGAAGAATGATGGTTTGCAGAATTTGCTGTTCCTTGGCTGTGGCCCATGGCTTGCAGTCTTCAAAGGTCTTGCTTCTGTGGTTCCTGATTCTTGTAAATCAGAACGTTCATCAACTGGAATTGTATGAAATCGTTCACGGCCTGTTTTCGGCACTGTACTGGCAGGGGTCCGTCATCTCCGTCATGCACAACGTCACCAAGTGCTCATTTCATTCTGGGCCTCTTGGAATCAGGCAGGACAGAATGTTGGGGCCCCAGTCAGTATGGCCAAATCTCCAGCATTTGTGCGCGTTGATTCGGTTGATTGTAAAGAGATGCTACTGATTGCGACATCTTCAGCTAATCATGTCTTGCAGCACTTACATATCAAACTCCATCTAACTCCTCTGTGACATTCTGAGTAACAAAACTCAGGGAAATGTTGTTATTATTTCACTTGCAAAGTTACTGGGTAATTCTTATAGACTTTTTTGGTGCAACTCCTGATCCTACGCAGCTGCTTCAGCATGCTTCAACATGCTTCAGCGGTTCGCAACTGCTTAGGAGATTTGATTCCGTGGCTCTTGGCAATGGTCTTTTTGGAGTATCCCTTATGGGGTCGGAGTCTCAAGAACGTCAGTCGATCCCCGCATCCTGCGTCCAACTCATACCAGGTTACCAACCCCTCACGCTCAGCGACAAGACTTGGTGGTATATATTGCTGACAGTACAATAATAATGTACAATAATGTACAAAGTATATCATAAACCATCATATATGATCAGATATGTAATTTTCGCAAGTGTGAGATTTGTGTTCGTCATGGAATGTCTTCCACGTCCGAGGCCTGTCCTGAAAGATCCGATGAGTCCGAAACCGCCTGTCATGGTCTTTGCTGGGCTTCTCAGAGAAATGCAGTAAGAGTTGTTGATGTTTTGACATATCTTGACATATTTTGACATCAAATTTATCAAAACAAACCATTCATTTTAGTATGAATGTATCATACCGTGTCAACACGATGCAAAAGCCATTTCAAGGCACACGCTTCACATCTCTTCACCATAGTCAAATTGAACCAAATTGAAGCAGGTGGCAGATCCTCCGGTCATCAACTACATCAGACCAACGGTTGTCTTCCAGGAGCCAGGCCGTCGCCTTTACGCAGAGGAACCCAGAGATCGATGAGTGATTCATCAGGTGATTCGTCAATGATTAGTCAGGTCTATGATAGGGTCTATGCTTAGCATATGGCAAGGCCAAGGAAGGTTACACAACTGACTGATTTTGAGGCAGGTATCACTAGAAGGTGGTCTGGTTTGTTTCACAAACACCGATGATAAACTCTTTAGATATCTTTAGATCTAATATTTGTTGTATTGTGAAACGCATTTCTTGCCCTATGCGCTGTATTCCCATTAATTTCCAACACACATTTCTTGAAGCAAGGTCTATGGATCCCACTTTCCACCAGACACTGGTGGCGACTGTGCATTCTTCAGAGATGGTACAGCAGGCCTCAGATACCCTGCGCCGCTCCTTCGGTGTGGAACGTGCTGTACCGGGTTGTAGCAACCGGATTACCATGGATATACCATGGAATAGCTATGCATTCTCACTTCGTTTGCCAGGCCGAGACCGAATTGTGGTTGGGATCTTGGAACAGGATTCAATATATTCAATTCGGGATGGGTTCGGCAAGTTTCAAGGGTCAATATCAATGGGGCAGAGAGACTTCAGCGCAAAGCCGATGGCGCATCTTTTCCTCCCGTTTCTGAGGTTCCGTCTGTGAACCTCAACAGCAGCCTGGTTATTTGTCCCTTACCAGAGGCTTTGACAGGTGGTAAGTATCAGTTGCGGCCTCAGTTGCAGCCCAACGGAGTATTTGGCCGTCTTGTGGAAGGAATGTCATGATGAGTACAGCAGGCTCTAGCCACCCCCCGTGTTCACAATCTTGAAGGTGGAAGGGATGAAGTCTAAAATTATCCTGCATTATTCAATGTCCCTGAGGCTGATGATTCGCTTCAAGGCAGATTCTCAAAATGGAAATGTCATGCCAGTCAAACGATCAACATGTCTTGCCAACCTTGCTCGAGACTGTTTGGAAATGCATTTCCTAAGCAAGATACATGTGAGTGACAGTTCATTTGTTCGCAAACGGAATGTTCCCTTAGGGGCAATGCCAGGATACCCTTAAGCATCTCATATGATATAATCCTTTAAAATCCTTTATGATCCTTTATGAACTTGGCGAAAATGGAAACAGGTAGTGATGTGAACTTCCAAACATAGTGATTTATTGATGTGTAGTATTGGTATTGCATTTGACAACCCTGATCAACGGAGCTGACGATGGTTCAGGGTGGAGTGGTGGCTCAACCACATGGGGGTCAGAAGCCAGTCTTTGAGGTGCGACGTTGGGAAATCGTTGTTTTTTTTTTTGCGTAGCATGGAGTCCAGGTTGAAGGCTTTCAGATGCTTTCAATAGCTTTCAATGTTCTTCTCAATTGGAATTTCCATGACATTTCAAGGCGTGTTACCAAATCCAAGCTTCCAACCTCTCTAATTCGCCTCTTGGACAGACTCCGCCTTGTTTGAGCTGTGGAAGTAGAAAACTCAAGTGCATGTGAAATACTCCCAAGCTTAGCATCATTTGGACGTCATCTCACAAGCTCTTCCTATTGGCACCCCAAGACCCCAGATCTGTGATGTCCTTTACGTGCTTGTTATATGCATGGCTTGTATGTATAGTTTGTTTGGCTGTTGCGCTTCATTTTTTTGTCTATGACAACACTGTTGCCATTGCCTTGAACTACAACCGATCAGGTTTTGGATCCTCTTCATGTCTCGCAGCCAGAGACCAAGCATTGATACCTTTGATCAGCTTTGAGACCTGGATGGACCTGGTGAAGATGATATGAATTCAACATGGCAGTCTGGCACCCAGGTTCCGCCCGAGCGTGGTAGGCCCGCGACGTCCAGTACGGGAAACCTAGTGGCAGGAGACAAAAATTTGAACCGATTAATTACCAAACTGAGTTGTCGAGTTGTCAACCTTCAAAGACCTTCCTCGGGAGTTGCAGTCTTGAATATCTTTGCATCCATACTCCTGAGTTTCTGCCTGAAAGCCCATGATGTGAACTGCCACCATGAGGTCCAAGTAATCCTGGATGGCGTTTCAGCGCCAATACAGGAACTGGAAACATCTGGATCCTTCGAAAGTCAGGCCTGTGACCAGTGGCTTAGGCAACCTACGAACCATTCTTGAATAGTGCAGAGATGTGTAGAGTTGTAGCTTGTTGTAGCACTTTGTGTGTTGCACCCTTTTGTACCATTTTGGTTTCATTTTGTACCTGTCCTTTTTTATCAAGGAAACTGTAGAATCCAAAACCTTTCACAATCATTTTCCCAGTGAATGTTGAATTCTTGTTTGGGTTTTTGATGCTGAGATTTCATGCTCAGCACGAGGCCATTTACTGCATGTGGTTTGTCTACGCCAACGAGTCCCAGACCCAGCAAGGACTCGGACTCTGAGTGCCCGATTTGGTCGATCTGACAAGCTTGACAAGCTTGATGTCAAGATATTATATTATATAAATAGAATATATTTTAAAAAATACATAATACATATGGAAAGATCGACATCGAACTGTGGATGCTTCGCTTGAGTACCAGCATTTATATAACGTGGCTCGTCACTTTTCGCATTGTTAGTGGTTTCGAGTCATTTGCTTGAGCATTCACACATCATGTCTCCTTTTGTGTTGTTATGCTGCCTCGTGATGCCTCGTTACAGGAGCTGAGAACAGCCTTCCAGTATTTGTGTCTGAAGCTGGCCGTGCACGCGTTATGCGCTGTACAGATCCAGAGGCCCAGGGCACGGACATGAAACTGTTTGTTGTTTTTTTTTCTAAAAAAGACATTTTTTTAACGCTTTTTAAATCCTCTGGGAGAGAACTCTCACCATACACAATCAAGATACTCAAGCATCAAGTATGACAAAAAGCTGCACAGGAACAGTACTGCAACATGCATCATTCAAACCTTCTGTCTCGAGACTAAAACGCAACAAACATGTCAAACACAGCTCATCCAAAGGTACTCAAGAAAAAGACGTGGGCCTTCCTGCGGGTGATAGAAAAAAGGACAACACAACGCATACATACGTATACACAATGCTTGAGTCAAACAAGTGATGGCACGCTTCGAACGCTTCGAGGTGACTCGCTTCTGCGCGTGTGGTCAAACTCTCAAAGGCTGCCAGGATGCAGAACACTTGGTGTTTGGGAGCCCAGATGAGCCCAGCCTTTTCTCAGACATGTCAAAGTTTCCAAGGCGTCACAGCCATAGGACCACGACTTGATTTCACCACCATGGATATGAGAATTTTGTTTGGGGTGCCATAGTCTGACATAATGTTGCAACTTTGAAGTACGAGCTGAGGTGAGACAACAAAACCTGTAGACACAAATTCTTTGCATGTTTGCAGGATTTTACAGGATTGGCACGTGGACATCAATGTAGCGGATGCACCCCCTTTGAACAGTTTTTCTTGAGCAAAAGATCTGATCTTGTTGTCTCATCGTCTTCATGCCTGGGCGATCCAGGGCCACCTGTCACACCTGTACTCTTCGCGTCACTTTGCGACAACAAGATTTGACCACCTGGCCTTAGCCCAATTTCCTAAGGAGCTGCTTGTCGCCAGTGTTGCCAGAGGAGATGGCAGAGGAGGGACAATCTCCTTGTGTTGTTCCTGGAAAACCTGTTCAGCTTTTCCAAAGCGATGTGCAGATTTTGCTGATTTGGAACACTGTGAACATTTGTGAACAATGACGATCCATCTCTTACTGACAGATCTTGTCTTCGCGCCACAGCAGGGCAATGGTTGTACAACGGCGAGCTAGCAGCTGGAGAGCAGATCAAAACATGTTCAACCTGCTGATGCAAAGCTAAAGCAGTCACATTTTGCATCATGTCTTCCAGGCCCGCCGTGTGGTATACACAGCCAAGCTGCAACTTTCCACAGATGCTGGCAGGTGGGAGCAATTGTAGAACTTTGCAAGGTTGAAGTTGGAAGTTTATGTCTGTCACGAAACATTTTTTTGCAATGGAAACGTATGGAAACTCTGCATATCTTTTGGAGAAAACCAGTCTACACACACACACATACTTTTTGGATCTTTTTGGCAGAATTCGAGGTTGCTCTTGGGACAGACGGGTTTGATCTAGTTTGATCCCTCTAGCTGCTTTGTTCGACACAATGTGTAGGGCTTCTTTTTCTTCAAACCGTAAAACCTGGAAGACACAGAGCAGATCAGACCCGCATACATCTTTTGAACTCGATCCAGATCCTGCAGAGGCTTCACTATCCCATCAATTTGGATCTCAGGCTCTCGGTTTGATTGCATTCAGTGCGACGTATCAATCAACATGTCGGCAACTAGAAATGCCTTATCAATTTCCAATTTTTGACACATTATTGTACGTGGCGAATGACCTCTGAGCAAATCAGTGCGAAACTTGCTTTTAATGTGCAGAATCTATCAGCACCCGGAAATGTCCATGCGCGAAAGGCTTGCGTGGGACCCGCTGGTCCTTCCATTGCCAAAGGGCAAGCTCTCCAAGGCGGGGACAATGCAAGGATCCTATTCCTGTCCAAGTTGCTCAGTCAACTAAGCAAACACCTCTCACTGACAGGTCATGAGGCTGGAATAGTAGAAACGAGGGGGATTTCAGAACTTAGATGATCTTAGATGTGGACTGTAAGTTTCCCAAATACATTCGTATCCACGTTGTTGCAGTATGCCGTATCTGCATGCATTTCTTCCCAATGCGATCCTCGGAATTGGGTGTTTGCTGCTTCTGATAGCTGTTTGCAATGGTGGAATATTGCGGAATCTTGTGTATTTCGGCGCCTTCAGTTTTGGGCCACATAGGGAAATGGCAAGATTGTTGTTGCCCAATACAGGCCATCTTCATCATGAAACATAAATCTTCAAGCAGTTTTCCCATGAGCAAATCGCTAGCAATTTGTCTGTGTCAACAATGCCAGGTGTTTGCTGGAACCTCCATCGATGTTACAGCATTGAATGTGCAGCCTGGTGCACGCTGCCAGCAGGAAGCCAAGGATTTTGACTGACTCACTGTGCACATCAATAGTTGAGCGTCTTCTTGAGCAAGGTCTTCAGTGGATTCCAATCATAAGATCAACCATTCCCATACGCAATCATTTTTCAGCTTCCCTGATTTTCAATTAGTTTCAAAGGTTCCGTGCCTATGGCAGCAACGGCCGGCTGCTTTTGGACGCACAGCTCTTGGGGACCCGCTGCGGCATTGAAGCAGCTGGTCTGGAGCTCAGCACTTGCAGCCGCTGGGGCCGCTGATGCAGGTGCTTGTTTGGAGTGGCGGTTGGGTTTCAATCTCTGGGTCTTGGAGTGTTGACTCGTATTTTGCCAAGCCCAAAAACCGGAACGGCACCCTGGAACCCGGGAACCCTGGAACCTGCTGTTGGGTTGCAAAGCTGGGATACTGTATCCTTTGCGATCCTTCGTGTGTCCTTTGGTTTCGGATCCAATTTCCTGAGTCTTCTGGTTCAGCCTCAAATAGCGCACGACTGGTATCCACTTGTGAAAAGTCACACTTGTGAAGTTTGCATCCAATCAACAAGCATGTTTGAAGCTGTCATGCGAAGTACTGTGGGTACTGAATGTGTGTTTCTCCAGAACATACGATTTGCTGTTCTTGCTGTTGTGTGTGATGGACAGTGATGGAGTGTTCCTGACTCCTGACTCTTGTGCCAAGGTCCAGCAGTGAACATCTCCAATGACACCGAGGTTGGAAGGGAATTGCCATGGCAAGATTCGGAAAGATTGTGAGTATTGGAGACATGACTGTATTAGGATTCTTCTATTTAGGAAGAGTTTCCAGTCGGTTACTGTACATCCCGTGAAGGTGGATGACCTGGCAGATGTCAATGGACAGGGCCTCAGGAGGCACAGCCTTGCCCCAGTCCCGTGACGCTCCAAATGTTCTCGTTGACATTCTGAGACTCGTTTCCTGTGAGACAAAATGAGGCAAAGTTCGAATGGATCGAATGGCATGATATGAAATTCATTGAAATTCTGAAAGGTAGATACAGAGAGGCTGATGAACCAAAGAGGCTGACGGAAGTGATGGAAACTGAGGCACGGTACCAGCACACACAGCTTCACCATGTCCAAGAGTTGCTGACGACTATCGCACTGGTCCGCGCCACAGCGTGCTTGATTAATTCTTGGGACTGTATAGTCCAAAGGTTCACAGACTCGATACTGATGCGTGTTCTGTTGTTTTGTATTTGTAGAATTTTGTAGACACACTCTCCAATCACCTGTTTCACAACTTCACTTGGGAGTTTTACCCAAAGATAAGAGCAGAGAAGGGCGGATACTGAGCATCTTTCACTGGAGCAGACCAACTTCAAGTGTGACATCGACCACTCAGTTCCGGAGCTTGCCATCTCGATTGAAGTGGAGGCTGTGGATTTGCACTAGAGATTCATGACATTGACAGTGACACTGTATCAACCTACACGAGCAAAACACTTCATCAAAGTATTCAAACATATTCAAACATATGCGACAGAAAATGGTACAGAAGGTCATGATGGCCAATGTACAACAAGATGTCCCATCTCTTGTCCCATCTCTTTGGCACCGCACATTTTCCAGGCTGAAGCCAGCTCGACAGATTCCACTGCGGGCTTTCAGAGTCCTGAACTTAGCTTCGCGCATTTCCTCAGCTGTGATTACTCTACATTGATTCTATTCAATTATTCTGCCAGAGAACCTGTTGACTGGAACTAGATGTTTCTGGAAAAGAGCGTACTTCTGGCCATGGCTGAGCGCCATAAGTTGTCTTTCTTGTCGGATGCAACTTCTCTTTCGGCTCAGGCACTTCTCGTGTGCGCTGCCGCATCCCAGAGACTTCTGCATTAGGAACATGGCAGGCATCAGCCTGCTGTCATTTTCGACTGTTCTGGACTTCCACTTTGTAGCTCATTGTAGCTCTAAAGCATTCTAAAGCAGCTACCCTTGTACTGAGCTCGGAGATGGCACCTGTTGAATGAACGGAGCAGGTTGGTGTGCTCAACTACGATTCGCTTTTCGCAGTGGCTCAGAATTTTGTACCTTTCCAGGTGCCTCAAACATGCAGGGTGAATGCGGGCAGTGGGCATGGCTGGCCCTGTCCAACCTTGTCCAAGCAGCAAACAGTTTTGGAGAATCTGTGACATCTAGCATGACTCGCATGACATGTCATTGACACATGTAGACATTACATGACATTACCAAACACTGTGCCACCTTGACTTTAGCATTCTGGAGATGTGTGAAAGGTGTTGCAAAAGTCGATCGTTGGAAGAGTGTCGCCGAATGCTACGGCACTTGGAAGCAACACGCCACTTGTACTGCACTGACCTTAGCGTTCGCCACGGAGAGCCCGGTGTTTGATAGAGGGAGCTATAGAATGCCAATCTTGCGAACAGGGATTGAGAGCTTCCCCAAGCTGCAAGATGCTGCAAGCTATGTTTCGTTGCTCACCCATGATGTGCTGCATCTGAGAAATCATAGGTACGGTGGACCTTTGGGAAGCCTCTTAAGGGAGACAGAAGGTTCCAGGCTCTGGGGTGAAAGAGTAGGCGGAGTAGATTAGGGCCCGGATTTCTGACTGGTGCAGTGCAAGTCAGAACCCAAGTGATGCTTCTTGCTTTTTGAAACACATCACATCATATTATCATATCACCCCAAAAGCCATCAAACACCAAACTGGAGCTTGATCGCAAAAAGGATCCCAGATATCCAAACGATCGTACACCAATCCTGAGCCACTCCCTGAGCCACGCCGCTAGATGCGTCTTCCAGCCTGCTGGATTTGATGGAGAGGCGGAATCGACTCCCTGGGCTCGGAAGCCAAGCGGCAGAGGGAGAACGGAACGGATGACGGCAGCATACGGCCGTAATACGGCGGCTGATGGCTGCTGACGGTTGATGTTAGTGGATGGAGAGACGGCCTTGTGCTGTTGTGTTTCACTCCGTTTCAACATGATTGCAGCAACGAAACCTTTCTGAGTCCATCGCCCATGATCAAGGTCTTGGACAGTCAGCGCGTAGCCTGCTTTCCACCAACGATTCCTGGACTTCCAGACGGGCGCGAGGCCTTTTGCTCAACTGGCTTCTTTGTGGTCGTTTGTGGTCGTTTGTGGGTGCTTCACAGGATCTGAGACACGGAGCACAGAGCCATGGCGTCAGGTGAAGATCACCTTGAGGATCCATGGCACTGCCTTGCCATCGGAGGCACCTTGCGCATCTAACACGCGTGACACGTCCAACTGCCACTTTTTACAACTGGTGGGGACGTGTTTTTGAGCACAATCTGAATTCCTTCTCTGACACCTCAAGGTAAATGATGACATTGTATGCTGCGGTTTCCAATGTTTCCCTATGGATCCAGACATGACATGCTGCATTTTTTTGACATGTTTTCTTGGGGGTGCTCCTGAACAAGGCATCGTTTATGCTGTACCCCCAGCGGCAGCTCTTCACCGTCCCATTGGGAGGACCCCAATGACCGCAATTACAAAACAAACAAAACCGAAGAAACCAAACATGATAACATAAACTGTTAAACTCTATTAAGCATTATTAGACTATTATAAAGATATATGATGTATGATGATGTATGATATGAATTGATATGATTGATATGTACTGTACAGTACTGACTTATATCAAGATGCTTTCCAATACAACTTGCATACAATCATATACACACCCGCACAGAATTTTCGTTGACAAAGAGCTGGGGTGGCACAAAGCTTTGAGCATGGTTGCTAGTGGTATTTGAATACGTCAAGCACAGCATTGGGATGTGCCAACATGTCAGTCGACTTGTTTTAGGCATTTGGACATTTGGATTTAGATTTCACTGCACCTTTGCTTACATTTCCATCTAGGAGAGGTGAAACCTTCTGCTTACCTCAAGTCATCATTAAGTCATCTCAAGGCTCAGAGGGCCACGAGGGCCTGGCTGTCAGGAGAGACCACATCGTCCAATGTGAAGGTGCAGGTTTTGGACTAAAATTTTCCCAGCCTGTGCTGATGTGGATTCAACGCAGCTGCACAGCTGAAACGCAGACAGTCTGACTACGTCTGATTTGTGATCTACAATCTACAACAATCTACAATTTAAGTATTTTTTGTTTTACAGATTTGTTGTTTTTTTTTTGTTTTGTACAATTTTCCAACAAACTTAGCTGCACAGACAACAATCTACAACACTGTATCTACAATACTTCATCCTACTTCATCTCATTGCTATGCTGAGTGGCTTTGTTTCCTCTTTGGTGTGACCTCGTTGTTCTGAGGTTGGTTTGGTCGGCCAGGACTGCTTTTGGAAGCCTCTACTGGGGCTTTGGGTCTTGCAAGTCAAATGGTCTATACCAATTCATACCTTGCATTTTGTTTCGAAGGATCTACAGAAGAAAGTGGGACTATCTGCAGACCCCCCACACAGCTTCAGTGAAGGCTTCCATGAAATTCTGAGGAGATCAACATGCCAACTTTGCCTGTGCAGCTTCTGGCGCAAAACACGCAGTTCCAAGGGCCAGTCTTGCCAGCAAGTTTGGACCAGCTTGGACCAGCTTGGACCAGCCGTGCTTTCAAGAATCTCACCATATCTCACCTGTCATAGTGCAACACTAGGGATGCATTTTGATGGTGAGGCCATCGGCTTCCAACTTGAGATGACTCTGAGATGACCTGTTGAAACCTGTTGAATGTCCAAATCGTGGCCAGCTGATGCAACTTGAATGATATATATATATATATTATATATATATATTATATATATATATTATATATATATATTATATATATATATATTATATATATATATATAATGAGATTATATGAGATTGAATGTCCAACTGGATTTGCAGCTGAGATTGGCACATGGTCTCGTCACAACAGGCGCAGGTGAAGTTCTGGGTATCGCCGACGAACTACACGCCGCTTGCCCAGTTGCAGAATCTTCTTGATCTTGTGCAAAGAACATAGTGCACATAGAACTAATATGAATTAATTACAGCAACATACAGCAACCAAGTATTGTATGATATTGTAAACAATGGACCCAAAAGGATGTCCACTATATACACTGTCATTGCGATTTGTTGCTGGTCAAAAAATCAATACGAAGAGCGCTTATATGACACTGCAGCAAGCCTTGTCTTCAGACTGTACAATGTAAAACAAAAACGCTATGGAGCGGATAACAATGACGTTGTCAATCAATCTGTACATCAGAGGG
The DNA here is from genome assembly GCA_003297045.1 of Symbiodinium sp. clade C Y103. Classification (NCBI taxonomy): domain Eukaryota; class Dinophyceae; order Suessiales; family Symbiodiniaceae; genus Cladocopium; species Cladocopium sp. clade C. The sequence continues at coordinate 80,641 of BGPT01001978.1, read as the reverse complement.
CCACATAAATGGCTATCAAGCTGTACATGCCCAGTACGGCAGAGCACGGCACAGCAGACCAACACAATGCCAACGTAGTGCTCCAGAGCAGACAAAAATTGCCGTGAAGCAGGATCCTTTTTTCTTGACCAAAGGCAACACATTGTATCCTTGATTAGCTTGATTGGATTGGCACTACAAGTCATGTAGTCCGCAGTACCCAAATCATTCTTGAGGAGATTCGTTCAACCCTGCATATATATATATAATATTATACAATCATATTATATACTATACTTATATATTATATACGATATTGCAAAATCTTATGCAATGCAAAGAATTCAAAGGTGCCCATTGCCAACATGCAGGCCGACCAATGGCAGTCTTAGTTTGGTTGAGATTCCTCTAGCGGAGTTGGCGATCCCAGCGACACGGAGAGTCATGCTTTGCAAAGGGTATGGCACCGTGGCACCACCAAAGACATCCAAAAAGTGAAGATCACTACACGATCTGGTATACATAGGCGGGGAGAAGACAACAGAGAGGAAGAGATTGAGCAGAAAACTGTGTAAAGTCACCAAGAGCAGATCACCTTCAAGGCCGCTGTATGGCCACTGTTTACACTGGTCTGTGAATTGGAAACAGCTGAGCGTCTGCAACGACACTGTATTTTGCTTCGTTGATTTTTGAAGCTTTGAGGTTGCGGCCTTTGCTGAGTGCTCCAGTGGTGGACTACTCCGTCACCTTTCCGCCCGGTATGATGTCAGACCTCTCAGTAACCTGACAACTTAGGAGTGGCATTGGACCCATCCAATGAATCCTAAAAGGCAGACGAGATCTATTGGCCAGCCTAGAATCTAGGCTGGCCAATATGATATCGTTTGCCCATGAGCTAGTAGCCATTGTTAGATGGAACCTTTAACCACAACCAGAACGATGCTTTTCAGTATGCACAGGGCATTCAAAAGAGTATCACTTCCAGTTTCCTGAATGGAATAAGACGAACGCACCTTTCTTTTTTCCGTGCGCTCGCTTGAATGCTTCAAGACAGTGAAACTCTGACGACTCTGTTGATTCTTTGATGTCCATTTATCTACACCTTATATCATTCCTTTTAGTTTCCGTTGATCTTTGTGATGGTCTTTGCTTGTCTAGTTGATCAAAACCATGTCTTCAGCACGTTTGGCCCCACAGCCGCACCTCTTCGTGCTCGACATGCAAGGGGTCCTGCCAAAGCATCCAGGACTCCATGTACCTGCGACCCCCCCATGCAGCAGCTTGATTTGCAGTGCAGCCTTGGAGCCAGATGGATCGTTGCCTTTGGTCTCCGCTTTGCTTTTAGGCTATCGATGGATGAAGCGACCTGGTCGCCGAAGCCTGCAGCTAGCGACGCTGCAAGTAGCGACTGTTGCGACTCCGCCTCGGATAGATCCACAGATAGCAGCAACTTTTTCGCAGACCTTCTTTTTCTTGCCCTTCACAGCAATGCAACCGATCATTCCATTGTTGGTTGCACAGAAATTTGAGCTGTCAGCTGAACTCTGGGGAGCAGTTTGCGCAGCAGAAGGTGTGGCAAAGATCCTTTGTGCGATGCCAGTTGCTACACTTCTGAGCTCCTGGGGGAGGAAGCCTGTGTTGGTGCTTTCATTCATTTGTTTTGGCTTCTCAATGATTGCTTTGGCTCACAATGGTACCATCCTAGGTTTGCTAGGCGCCAAGCTGTTGGTTGGAGCATCTGTTTTAGCGCAGAATTCCGGGATGCAGCTCTTTCTCACTGACATCTCAACCTCGGAAAACAAAAGTCGGGTGATGGCGCCTGTACTGATGGCTGAAAAGCTCTCCTCGATGATTGGGCCGCTGATTGGAGGAAAGCTGATTCAAGTTTTTGGTGCCACGGTGGCCATGACACAACTGGCAGTGATTACGTAGCTTGTTTGCAGTAAGCTCGGTGAGACTCTCATACTGTAAGAGGTCGATGCCATTGAGATCCCCCCCACATAGTCATAATAGAGTGATCCACTACTGCGTAGACAGTCATTGAGTCATTGGCATAGCCCTTTATTGCTCCTTGATTGCCCCTTTACTGATGAGTTCTCCGCATTTTTCCTAGCAGGGAATCGTAGGTGAATAGTTGGAAGCCAACGCACGCAGCGTTGCACAGCCCAGGTTCTTTTTTGGCTTCGTGAATCAAGGGATGCTGAAGGAGACGAGGCCAAGGCACGAAAATCAAGAAAATCTCTCACCGAATGACTCACCAAAATCAGCCAAGAAACCAAGCGAAGGGAAGTTGAAACAACTTCTCCAAGATGTTCGCGTCAAAGAAGCGGTGATCTTTTCAGCCTTCTACTGGGGCATCATGGCCAGTACTCTGTACTGTTTGGTCCCACTGATGCTGACCCAAGTCTTTGGCTTGGGTGCCTTGGCCTTCTCAGTTGTCCTGGCGGCCACGAACCTGTTGTGCTTCTTGTGCGCAAAGCCTGCTGCAGAATGGTCAGATCGATGGGGTCGCAAGGCCGTCTTGGTGCCTGGAATGGTTTTGGTTGGAATTGCCACTGTACTACTTCCGGGGGTACCAAAGGTGGCCACAAGTCAAAGCTCAGAAATTCTGTTGCTGACACTTTTGCTAGGTGCGTTGGCCTTAGGCCAAGGCTTGGTGGGTCCTGCTTTACCAACCATTTTCACTGATGGATTGGCACCAAGTTTGCAAGTGGAGTCTTTGTCATTGCTGAGAATCTCCACGGAGGTTGGCGCAGTGACCTTGTCACTCGCCATGTGTTACTTGGTTGGATCTTCAGGATTTGGCCTCCCATTGGTGGCCGCAGGTGTTGCGGCGCTTTTTGCTGCTGCGAGGTTCTCGATCAAATATCAGGCTTGAACAGCCGCTTTACTTGTACAGAAATAGGGACGGCGGAACTCCAGAGGAAGTAGCCCAATTCCAAAGCGGCAAATTCTTTCTGATATCCTCTTGCAATTGCACCGATTTAATTCACTCTCAGCATTTTCTGTACACTTTGAAATTTGTACACTTTTTGCTGTTCAATACGCCATTTTTGAGCACCTGAGTGGGTGATCAACCAAGCCCAATCCTTGCAAAGGGCTTCGCACAGTCTTGCGTGCAAGGTGTGATGAGCCATTGTGCGCTTTTGCCCAAGTAGTGACTAGAAACATACCTACAAACCTGAAGGAAGCTGCTGAAAAAGTGTTGGAGGCGCCCAGAAGCATCTAGAAGCATCCAGAAACATCCAGAAGCAGCTGTTGGACAGGACTCGCCAGAGTGCTTTTATCTTGAGAGATGAGAGCAGCTGTCATCTCAGGTTCAGCACATACTTTGTGGATCCTGACGAGGAAAGTGATGCAGGGGCAGGGATGCAAGCGAGGTTGTATTTGAGCATTTGAGGACGACTGACTTTCAGAAGCAGGCTAACCAAGAAGACAAAAGAATATGTTTTTTACTTTGATATCTTTTGTATGTTGGATGTAATTGGGCAAACATGAAAAACAAATCTACATACTTCGGGGAGGTTCTGTTGAAACCGCATTCTTTGGCATGTGCTATTGGAGAGAGAGGAAAACATCTGAGGACTCGGGATTGTGAAATGAGAAAGGAGATCAACAGGAGCATAGCAGGTCTGAAGGAAACTGGAGAAAATTCCTGTGATATGTTGAGTACAGACCAGTGTGGGATCAAAGATCATCAAAGTGAAATTGCAACACTGATAGAGAGAGTAAAGAAGCGCAAGCTAAAAGACCCGGAATTGTCAATGAACATGATGAAACACTTGTATCATCTTGTATCATGTCCAGCAAAGAAAGTAAGTGTTGAGTCCAGTGTTGAGCTTACTATACAATGAACAAAGAGTATTTCGACATTTGGATTTCCAATGATTTCCAGGTTTTCCAGACATTTCACAGATTTTCACCCGATAGCAACGACGGAGGCGGCACCCTCCAACCAGGGCCTCTTGGTGCGCGGGGTCGCCACAGTGGAGGCGCGGTGCCCAGGATGCCATGGATGGGGATGAAACATGCTGAAACCAGGGACACACATGGACCCAGATAAGCCCAGCTGTACTACTAATGAATACGAATTCCTACGATAGATACTATAGGGCATGTTGATGGGATGAACGACACTTGTTATTGACTTGTTAATGACTTATGACTGCTGGCTCATTCTGAACAATGTGCATGAAGCACTTCAAGCAACGTGTGGGACAGAAACTGATTGCTTCTGAACATGCTGAACATAGGTTGCGAGGAACAACCAGTCATTAACAAATTGCCAAACATCGATTGACTTGTGTATTTGTGGAAACTATTGTGTTTTAGGAAAAGAAATGGCAACGCATGGCAAAACTGTCTTCATATGTTCAATGTCTCTCACTACTCGCAGTGGAGATTCAGAGCAGTCAGAGTTGGGGGTGGCTCCAATTGAGCCGTTCTCACTTCGGGTATTGGTTGGGTGATGTTGGGTGCCTTGCAAATTTGATGAAACGCACACATTCAATTCTGAGAGCAACGATGGTCCAGATTTGTCACAACATGAAACCAGCTGCAGACGAGAGTTAAGATGCTTCATGATGCACAAGGACATCGCAGCAAGATGCCTGTCACATCTGTAGTGATATGTAGTGATGTGCACCAAGACACCCATGCAATTTTAAAAAAATCGCAACTAAGGCTAAAGTATGCAGCGTTAATCCCATGCTGCGCTGTTCCACCAGTCCGTTCATTTTCTTGGCCTCCTTGGTCCTTAGTGACACTGCACACTGCATAGCGGCATAGCAGTTTGTTCCTTCGATGAGCTACCCCGCTGGAAGGTTTCTCCATCTATGCTGCTTTCAGCTCCAAAGGTTACAGCTGTGCATCCAAGAATGGTACCATGGTTTCTTGGCGGGGCTTGTGGCTGAAGAGTGAACAGATTTGGCGCATTTTCGGCCAAGACTCAAAGACTTGCTTCTATCGCGTGGCTCAACGACCAGAGTGAATCGAAATATCCAAGTGAGTTGAATGGAATGGATAGAAGAGGAAATGATACGTGAACCGCACTCCCCTCGCAGTTGCCAATGGAGACTATTTTTTCATGTACTTTTGAATTCTTCTTAAACATGTTTGTTAGAGTTATAACAACAGAGAAGACAGAGAGGCAAAAGTTCTGATGGACATTTGTGTACGCTTGTTCTCGTGAGTCTTCTGCAACCTGCTGAGGCTTGATAGAAGCCGCCGAGTCCCTGACTTCGAGGAGGACCCAAGACTTGACTAAGAGCAAATTCTTCTTTTACGTCCTTTTTCATTCCTTTTCCATTCACATTCCTTTGCCAGGCTTGGCTGCTTTGCCCAACATAAACGTCTCTTAGTCACCCCGAACAAAGCTATTGCAACATCACAAACGGCCAAGAGCAAGAGCTCACCGTCATTGCCACGAAAAGAAACAGCGTAGACTTCAGTACTGCTGAGTCTGAAAGCCTTTCTGACACTGCTACAGACTTTTACCTCTGGGGGACTTGATGTTGTTAGTAAGTTTTCCACATTTTTGGGCACAATTGTAGGAGCGCTGGTAAATTCAGTTGCCCAATTTTTCTGATTTCAGCAAATATGTCCACAACGTGCCTGTAGTAGAACAGGATCCAAGCCTTTTGGTGGTTGGACTTGGCTTTGTCAACACCAATCGCCTTCGTTGCCGCTTGATTGATGCGGTCACTTCGCTGCACTTCAATCTTTAACAAGATGCTTGCTGTTAACTATCATTCAATATAGATTTTGCAAGGTGGGAAGACGAAGACGAAGTGCTTGGGGCACTTGTGCAGGGACTGGGTCAACGGACCTACTATCTGAGAAGAATTGCCTGAATGCAACAGAGACAGGGCTTGAGGAACAATCAGCCAGTCATACAAGCATATGGAGCAATAGATAGCAATAGCATCAGAATATCAGAATGTGACAGTGCTTTCATAATTTTCATACTCCAATGCGCATGGCCTTGCCAATCATTTTGGTGACGCCTGAGGCTGGGCGTGCGATTGTGTCGCCCTATACCATGTTCATCAGCTCTACGCAGGCATTTCGAACGTCTGAAGTTTGAACTCACTAGAAAAGCAGGGTGGACCGTTGGAATGAACAAGCGTGGCGCGCGTTGCCTTAATCGCGCATCATTTCTACACATTGCGACAATTCGCCTCATGCCCTTCTATGTTCCGACCATGGAATTCGCGGTTGTGAATTGCTGTGCCTCAAATCATGGCATTTGGGGTCGTCCTGTGTGTACACAAACAAAAGCTACCTGGGAGGTCCGCTGTACTCTTCCACTCTATGAACTACCAGGACAAAGCCATTGCCACCTGCATTGCTATTTTCTTGCCTCATCTTGCCTCGGCCCAATTGTAGTGGTACTGGGTGCTATTCTGTGATCATAACAAGAACTCATTGAACGTTTCGAGGCCTCAAGAATACTGCAAACAATCTAGTTACTCGGTCCAGTTGGTCTTCACGCAACAGTGCAAAGAAGAAGGAATGTGTTACCTGTGCTTGACTTGTAAAAAAGACTCCATGGACATGGAAGAATCACAGCATGCAGGAAGCTCGAATGTGACGGTTCAAGTGTCCAATGATGGAGCAGAATGGTCGCAAGAGACTTTCGAGGCACCCGAACTCTGCATTCCAAAGTGGGAAAATAAGTGAAGAGTGGAAGTTTGCATATTCGATCATTTTAGCATACACAGAGGCGATGACATGCAATGACATGCCACATAGAATCAGTCTGTATCTACATAATTATACATTTGCATGATTCTGAACTTCTGTTTTTTAAACGTTTGTCCATAATTAGCTTCCAAGCTTTTATCCGAAACCACAAATGACACAGGATGCGTCCGTTCAGAATTTCAAAGCTGGTTTGCCGTTGTTTTCCGATGAGGGGTCGAAATCTGCACTTTGATGCAGCGTCGCAGCTTGGGTGAGGTCTACATCGTTTCAGCTGTAGAACTTTGGACTGCGTCATTGGCTCCAACTTTTGGAGTCCCCACCGGCAACACGGTACAGGCACAGTCAGATGCACAGGTAAAAGATCCGTCGCACCAGGCAAACCTTCAATCCATTCGCTGTTTGCCTTGTTGCCTGATAGAGACCCTTCTTGTGGTACTCGTACAAGAGATGCTCTTAGACCACCCACCTACACTTACTAGGCCAGAAGTTTGACTGTTTGAGCAAGAGCTTTGTCCTCTTTGCTTCTCATGTTGGAGACAATCTCATGTTGGCGACAATCTCATGTTGGAGACAATCTCATGTTGGCGACAATCTCATGTTGGAGACAATCTCATGTTGGAGACAACTTGTTGTACAATGTGCATCAATGTACATTTGTAAATCAATATGAAATCAATGGAACACTGCAGGTGAGCACAGCCAGTGCCTTGCCTCGCATCGCGACCCTGGGATGCCTCTTTGGCCTCGGAGCAGAGTCGCGCTCAGAGGCCGCCCGATGGGTCCAACGGGCGATGTCCAGATCTTGCTCAGTGTGCCATGAAATACGTGAAACAACTGAAACCACTGTGTATCACTGTATAATGAATAATGTATAATTGTATATTATATGTTAATTCTAATTATATAAGATACTATAAGAAGTCCTTTAAGTCATTGTAATTAATAACATTTATCGTGATGTCACGAAACCCTTACATTAGCACTTGACAAACCTTCAGAGGTTCGCCAAGGTGCGTCAATTTCTGTGTGTGTTTGAGAACAGTGGATCATCTCCGGACTCAGGCACATTTCGATTCGGTAGTCTCCTTTCCATCTTTCTTGATCGCCTCACTTTCTTGGCTCAAGTGTCAGACCTTTTTCAGGGCGGTTCGCCCGTCACAAGAAAAGTGCTTCTACCTGTATGGGACAGCGAATGCGACATAGCCTCTATATTCTTCCCGCGCTGTTTGGGCAGATCGCTGCAGAGTTTGCTGCAGAGTTTTTACCGGACGATGAATGCTCTCAGGGTGGGTGTGCCCTCAATGCACTACAGGTCCAGCAGCGTCAACTCTCAGTGGCCGATCCTGAGATAGTTTCGAGTTGTGCGAACGACACCATGTGTGATAGCAATCGCACTTGCGTTTTCAAAGAAGATCGAACATGGAGCCAATGTGTGCCCTTAGACGACAAGACCTTCCAGAAGGAATGCAGGTACTGGGACAGAAAGATGCGACTTGCTGCCATAGCAGCAACAAAGATGCAGTGTGATTCAGTCAAGTGCGAATGGGACCAGGACTCTCAGCTTTGTGTCCGGAGATGTCTGGAGTCAAGTTGTGAAGGTTGGTTTCCCCTCGACTCAAGCAACATCCTGTCTTTTTTTTCGCGGACTGTTGTCATTCTGACTATTGTAATTTGTTGATGCGGGTCACTGATGTATGCGCAGTGCCGTGTTTTGCTCCTCTGATGAAAAGCATCTGCTGACAACGCCAACCTTTTGAGCAATTGAGGACTGCGAAATGGGAACAATATGTGTTAGCAAGCCAGATGGCAGCTGGGCTCAGTGCGTGCCTTTGGCCAAGGCCCAGCGCTCAATTCCGGATTTTGCCCCCAGACGTGCTAGTACTGTCTCAGACAATTTCAAAAGAGACATCCACAGACTGTCACACAATACCATGCAAACACATACACACATGCATGATACTGCATGATACTGCATGTGATAGCATGCCTAAGCATGCGCAGGCAACATGCATCACCCTTTCATACACATGGACAGCATGTGTCACATAGAGAGAGGGAGAGAGGGAGAGAGGGAGAGAGGGAGAGAGGGAGAAGACTTGAGTTAACAGCATGGCGGCTTAAAATTGTCGGATTTTGACTTTTCAGGAATGTTGTTTGCTTGAACATGTGACTTTCAGCATGTTCCTTCTCTGACGTCCAAGCTGAGGAGGAGTTCCAGGAACAGTGCGTAGGATGGGAGGATGATTTCCGCTTGGCAGGGATCAGGGCCACCCATTTCAACTGTCCAAATACTCGGTGCGTCTTGGCTGCAGTTGTGGGGCACGATCCTAATCCGATCATTTGAATCATGCAGTGTTGATGCACTCCATTGTGCTCAAAACTTTGTCAAGTCTTTGGAGACTTGAACTACTTGTTGAGCTGATAGCTGACTTACCAATTCCATTGGAAAGAAAAAGCAGATCACCCAGTTTTTCAAATATTTTTGAATTATACTGTATACACTCACACACACTATTCACCCTGTTCCAACTGAATTGCCATTCGGATTGGAGCAGTCCAGGTTACTCGCAGGATTGGTGCGTGCGCGGTGCTCGCTGTGCGCTTCAAGAAAACGGTGATTGGGGGCAGTGCATTATGTGCCACGAGAAGAGAGCCTCAGCTGGCAGTGGAAGTGTTTCTGTACTACTAAGATATTTCAAAGTCAAAGATACCATTCTGATCATATCCAAAGCCTGAATAAATCAAAACCTTGATCTTTTCCTTGCAAGACCACAGGCGCAAAGGGAATCAGTATTGAAAGGCCCGTGTACTCAGCCGTTGATGTTGTGAAACATCAAAACACAGTCTCTTGTCATGTGAAATGCGATGACTCTAATTTCTTGCGGACCGAACAGTGCAGACACCAATGCTTGTGAATCTTGGGGATGTGTGGAATTAAACCAAGTGCCACGCAGTGGCCTGCTGTGTTCAAGTGAGGAGGTGGAATCAGTCTCTCTCATCAGCAAGGCAATAGCCCCAAAGCTGGGACATTGAAGCTACCCTATTCGAATTTATTCGTTTTCTTGGCCTCTCCTAAAAATAGTGTCAAATTCCAGGAGGGCTTAGATTCATCCTCACAATCTTCACGGGTTTTGCTTCTGCTGTGCACTTCAACCGACTTCAACCTGGTTTATTTGCTTCTGTGATCATTGGCCTACGGATGCCCAGGGCGGGGCTTGATCTTAGGCTTCCAGACAAATTGCTACTCTTGGCGTTCCTCCTTCATATCTGCGGCAGAAACTGCATGCCACAGGAAATGCTTGTTCCTTGGCTACTGGTCTGGTTTTGTATGTCCAATCATAGTATGTCATAGTCATTCGAGTGTCTTCTCATGAATATCACCGTTTCAACCAACGATGAAATTCGAGCCGGCGTATAACATTTTTTCGCGAGATGAGATGCGTACCAGGAATTCGACTTCAATAAGTTCACACAATTCTTTTCCACAGTGATTGTTCGAAACCTGGTTCGTAAAGAGCTGCAGAACGAAAAATATCTGAAGCGACAACACTTTGATTGCAAACCTTTGAGAATTTTACGCTTTTTGTTTCTCAGAGTCAACCTGGTTGATACAAGGGAATTGGTCTTTCTGGTGACAATTGATCAGGGTGCCCGAATCCCCATGCAGAGATTGAAGCCCGCTCAGATGCCGAGGTTTGACGAAGCCTTCGAGGACACGAGTGGAGAGAAGGACGCAAAAGGACCCGCTTATCTGTTGCTCAGCTCTTGGACCGTTGATGTACGACACCTAATTTTTTCGTCAAATTGAAACGTCATGAAACGTCAATCAAAATCGTTCAAAGGTCTGAATGTGGCCTGAATATGTCTGAACTGAAGGAACCCACATAGGTGTTTGCCGTTGTGTGAAAATTTGTAAATGTCCATTGCTTGGCAGGATCTTTGGGAGCTAGCTCAAATTCATCACTGGAGCCATGAGGGATGCGGAATCAGATGATCCCGGAGCCCTCAAAGAGCCATGGTCTCGACAGTCTCGACCGGTTGAAAGAGCGGCATGGGAGTCGTGATGAGTCGTGAGTTGAACTTGTCATGTCAAAAGTTTGCGTCCAATAATTAGTATAATATAGTATAATATCATTCAATTCAAACTTTCTGGAGAAGCAAAGGGCTAGAGATCCCAGCTGTGGCTCATCCAAAGATTTGATTCTAAATTTTATGTTTTCAATGCGTAGCTGAGCTTTGATTTGGAATGGTATTGAATCCCTCTTTGAGCTCAGATTCATGCCCTTTAAATTGCCTCCAGACATAGCTACAACTGCTGCAGGCAGTCTTCCTGGGTACCAACGATATCCTATGCATTGCTGACCAGCCGGTTTGGACCCCAGATCCCGGTGCAGTTGATTTTCCAATGCGTCAAAGGATGGACGGTTTCCCCACACATTCTACTTCTGTCATCCTCTCTCCTGACCTTCTCTGACCGCTTCTTTCATTTTCTTGCACTTGCTACCAGACTTGCATGAAAGAGCTTTCAAGCTCAAAAACTGAGAAGGAGTTTGAAGCTGAAGCAATGAAACCATCTAGCTCAAGCAGTGGCAGCCCCTGCGGCCCAGCCTTTCCTTTCTCTCCACGAAAGCAGCGAAACCAGCCTGCAACTCCGAAGACAAGTCGTAATAGCTCAGTCAAGTTGCTAAATTGGTCTCGGTAGAAGCTCAACATTTTACTAGTGGGGCCTGAAGATGTTAAGGTACTTGAGAGGTGTGAAGGGCAGGGGCAAAATGATCCAATTGACCAATGATCAAGTTGAGAATGACCAATGATTCCAATGATCATGATTCAGAGGATTATTACTGCAGTCCAGAGCGGTTCACAGTGTCAACGCACACACACGATAGAAATGGCATGAAGTGAAGGAAGGACTTGTTGCGTTGCTTGTTACTCGTCGTACTGATTTTGCATCCTTTCCGACATTCTCCAATTTTGTTGATCCCTGCATTGCAGCCGTGGTCTCTGAGCTGTTTCAGGTGAAGAGTTTTTCCCTGCGACGAGCCGGAAGTGCAAACCCGGGAGGTGTCCTGCTGTCACTCGAAGTGGAGTGGCTCGCTCGACTTTGCATCGGCAGAAATTAGAACTTGGCCTGCGAAATGATTTGTTGATCCTTCCATGAAATCTGTACGGACGGTGTTAAAGGCTTAAAAACCTGGCGTAGTTCGGAAGGATTTTGAACTTCGAGAACATGCCAATGAGCTTTTTGCAATGATTAATCATAAAGATGTTGAGATGTTGTCCGCACCTTGATTGCCTGTGACACCTTTTTGCTGTTGGGAATCTGTGAATCGGTCAAATAATTCAAGAAGCATTCAACAAGGATTCTGCCTGTGAGTCGGGAGGCACAAGCGCGGAGATTGGTTTCCGCCTCACATTGGCTCCTGCATCTGGACGTGCGGTGGCCGAGGGGGTGAAGGAACAGGGTGCTTTTGCCACGAGCAAAGGATTCACCCGCTCTTAGCTTAGGGCTAGGTACTAGCAGGGTTATTTGAATGTTATTGGGTTATAAATGGATTGAGGTGGGTTTGGTACGGTTTGGTATGGTACAATACGTTCAAACACAAATTAGCTACGCTCAACACAGAAATGGTGGCACTTGCTGGGCATGGAACGGAACCAGGCAGTGGAGATCCACAACTTCTCACCTCGAAACCAAGCAGCTTTGTTTACACAAGGACGGCCTACAGCGAGGAAGTACCTGCACCATCTTGCACCTAGCATTAGTTCAGACATGTTGGTACTGCATCCGGTTTGTTGTGTGGAAATCAATAGGTATCTCTCACAGCACTGCAGGGAGCATGAAGTGAAGGGAACTGCGCAAGAACATTCTTTGCTTTAGATGGTATGTGTCAAGAAGCCACATCTTCTAGCAGAAAGTTTGGTTATGTAACAGCCCAAGACAGCGTTGTCGAGCTAGAGATAGCCTAGCCTTTGCTTCAGTCTAGTGCGATCATGTTGTGGCTGGTCGGGGCAATGACATCCAAATGCCATCTTAGAGGACGCCAAATTTCTATCGATTGCAGCCCAACTTTGGTCCTGTGAACGTGCCAGTTGTCGTGAAGGTGCCCCAACTGAATCTGCGGATGGTGGGTCGATTCAAGCCTAGTCATCGGCATGACCCATTTTCATGGATGCTTGACTGATTGCTACAAAGCTAGATAAACCAGTGCCAAATACACTGTATTTGTAGCGCTTTTTGATTGGTCAAACATGTTGGCACGTTGTGAAACCAAAACCACCAGCTGTTGCGTCTCGGATTCAATGTGTTTGTGCCAGGGCAGGAACTATCCTATGGGGATTGCCGATCCGCAGAAGCCTTTGCCCGCCTCGCCGAAATTGGAGAATCAAAGAGATTCAAAGAGTAAACAGGTTAGTATAGATGATGATTAAGTTGCAAACCGACCTACAATCCAAGAAATACAATGTAAGTTCAAGATATGCCTTTATGCTCCTATGAGGAATCTGGGCTGGAGCAGCCCACAATGTTTTTTCAATCAATCTTGCAAGCCGATAGATTTCACAATAACATAGGCGGAGTCGGTAGAAGCTGGTCCACTAAGGTCCCAGGTCCAATGCTTCTGGTCATTGACCCGTGTAGTCACGAATGGAACCTTGCTTTCAGGCCCTGGAGAACCGTGTTCTGTCGTTTCTATCAGTTTTTTCAGGTTTTCAGGGGGGATTGTCCATGATTGTCTGCTTGCTGATGTCTGTATTGCAGGTGTGAACCGTGTGAACGTTTGCTTGCACCAGTTGCCATTGTTGTGAAATGTAGCGAGATGATGGCATCTTATGCCATCTTGGATGATTTGGATATGCTCTTGGAAGATGGGCTTTGAGTGTCTTTGCCGTGCAGATACCGAGCTGCGGTGTCACTCCCCATACGAGCTGCCCATCATTCAGTGGACGTATGCGACCCAGGATTCGCAATGGTAGTGGAGTGGAGTTCAACAATCGCTTTTCGTCAACCAAGTATCGTCAGTATTGTCAGTATTGCGCCACTTTTCACCATACTTCACGACCTTTCTCGGGCCTTCAGTTTCAGCTTCACGTATGACACAGCTTCAAATCAGACCACAGGAGTTAAAGAAAACATTGGGTGGTGAAGGGCCACAATCCTAAGCCCTCCCACAATCTCGACCCAAAAGAGACGACATGATACGATGGCTGGACGGACAGACAAGAATGCAGAGCAAGAGTGGATGTGGCATGTGGAGCATGGGCGGGGTATCAACGGTGTAGTTCTCTTCTTATTCTTCTCGCGGAACACTACAGCGCGAGCCAGAAATCTTTGAAATTGCAGGATTCACTTTGTCGATCACCAGCACTTTTCCAAGCCACTGAGACTCTTGATGCCCTGGAAGTCTATGAGACATGTTTCAAGCTCCATGGTCAACAGTCCACCACAGTCAGAGCCGATGGTTCCAGAAATTTGGTCCTGTTTTGATGCTCAGATGTTGCAACGCAAAATCAGGTCACAATTGGGCTCAGTGGACCACCTTTCAAGCATCTCCTTTGACGGTGGCAGGCTGGAAACGGCCAGAATCTGTTGGAATGTGTTGGGAGATCTTGTCCATGAGGCCATGGATGGCACAGATAGTCGCATGAACAGAAGCAGACACTTGGTGTGTGGAGCAAACTGACAGAAGCTGACACAGTTTCTCTCCTCTCACTCAGGAACTTTCATCCAGTGGCTGCAGAAGGACTGGTGTTTGTCCGGGTGCCCAAAGAAGCCATGTTGGACTTGAGTGAAAAGAAGAATACAGAAAGAGGAGCAAGAGCAATCAAGAGCAATCAAGAGCCGTCAAGAGCCATCAAGAACCATCAAAAGCCATCAAGAACCATCAAGAACCATCAAAAGCCGGGTCTTTGTATTGCAACATATTGCAACATATTGCAACCTATTCGACAAACTGAGACCATCCTCCATGGGGGCAGTGGACCCTTGGCAGCTGCGCTGGCGCCAACAAGTGTCCTGATGGGACGAGGCAGACGTAGACCAGCAGACCTTGGAGGATTTTTTCCATAACTTTTCGATATTTTCCGACACTTGAGGTGAATCTTAAACTTGACATAACCAGACTGGATCAAAGTGAGCTGTTTGATGTGTTGACAGTGTTTTTCTTTCTGCGGTGGCAAGTGCAGGTGAGACGATCTCATTCTTTGGCGGCGACTTCTATCCACTGCGGCAGAGAGGATCTTAGCTAGCTGGAGCAGCGTGACTCTTGCCCAAGGGTTGAGACATCTTGAGGCATGGGGTGACAATGTGGGAACTCAAAAGGCTACTATCATCCTGCTAGCATGCACTTTGCTGTTTGCGAGCCGCAAACACATGCATTTCAGCCCGCTTCATTAGTTAAGCATGAGACAACAATGCCAACTGTGAAACACTGAACACACGCACGCACGCTCGCACGCGCGCACACACACACACGATGACCAATGTGTATGGTATAGACGGTATAGATGTACTACATTTTTGAGAAGTCTGTGCCGATTTCACCAAGAACTGCTTGACCCTCCTTGTCCAACGATCTTCTGATGATTGTCCGATGATCGTCCGACGATCCTCCAATGAAATACGTAGAAAGTGGTCCCGAGGCTCGCACCCGCCTTTGGCTATTGCACTTTCTCCTGGCTTGGGCCACAGCGCGGGAATGTCGGTCCGAAGGACAAGGAGGTGACTGTGCAAGTCTACAGACTCTATGGCTATCTATGGCTGCTGTGGTTTTCCTACATGTTAAATTATGTTAAATCTGGTTTGGACGTCTCGTAGAAAGACTCGTAGAATATTTGATATTGGAATAGAATGGACTAATTAGAAACATTCTGAGGGGTTCAAGAGCACATCAATCGATGCAAGTTCATAGGTCTTTAGTGTCTTTAGTCTTTTGGATTTATTTTTTTCCTTTGTTCATTGTCATTTGTGACTTTGTTGTACCCCTGAGACCTGAAATCCCACTTTCAAAGTTGACTGATTCTCGCTGCAGCTTGCCTGGTTGTGGTTGGTGATCCTCCTAGACATTCCCCTTCGACTGGCCAGCTTTGCGCCGTTGCGCGGCACCAATTTTTTCTCTGAGGAATGTGACCTATCCAAGCAATCTCACTAATGACACAGGCGGAGCCTCTGGGGCTTTGTCAGTTTGCTCACCATTGATGGCAAGGAGTTGGTTTGAAATGGTAGTTCGCTCCTTTGCGAATTCAACTGCTGGAGCAATTCGATGTTCAGAAGAGTTGGCTTCCGAACGAAATTAAAACCTTGTAAAACTTAATCAAGAAATCTTGTGCTTGCTGATCTGCTTTTGCCAGGCGTTCGAAGTGCGACTGCAGCAACTGCGCTCAGTTGAAGCATGGGATGTGGATGGAAAGCATGTTTGCTTGATTGCTTTGGAAGTGACAGCTGGATGGTCCTTCCAAGTGTTCTAAGTCTAGAGAAAGTTAGAAATAGGAGACAATCAATGCAGAGGCACAGTTCCAAACAATAGAAAACGGAGAAGCATTCCTGCAATTTCAGTGTGCTTTTGAGGATGGGATTCACACACAAGCTAGCATAGCTAGCTAAATCTTGGCAGCAGCTCAAGATCCACTTAACAATTGATATGTTGTCTTATGTACTTCAAAGGGAAGATTCTCCACAAGTCACTGGAAGGCGCTTTCAGACTTGGCACCAGGACAGATTTCAGGAGCTGTTTTGATTTGGAATTCAACTGATTGAAGGTGGGCAGTGGACATCATTTTCTGTTCCGAGGGACTGGATTCTTTTTGTGCGCCCAGGTCTATGTCTCCCAACGAGAGATCCAGTGCCAGGTTTCATCACCAGAAACGGGATAGGATGTGAAGACAAAGGGGCTGGGAAAGTGAGGTTGCCAGTGATTCTCACATTCTGCCACAATGCTGTTGCACATTGTTGCACCAAAGGCCTGAAAATGGCTGGGTGTTAAGTGTTGGCATTATACTGATACTCTTTGAATTCGCCACAGATGCCACAGGTTCCTTTGGATCTCCCACCTGTGACACATGCAGTGCGGCTTTTCTTCACCCAAGGAGGTTCAACCTTTGAGGTGGGGGATTACGAGTTGGACAAACAGCAAAGCACTCACTCAAGGCTTTCCTGGCTACAGTGCATCAGTCTTAGAGTCTCCGCAACTTTGAACTCTTCATTTTTGTACCTTTAATTTCTACCTGGTCATCGTCGCCGTTTTTTGCCGTTAAAGAGACCTCGTTGGGAATGGAGGTTATGGGTCGTAGGACTTCTTGGATTAAGATGCAGTTTCGGCCAAATTGGGTTGGAAAAACAAAATCCCCTCAGCCCTTGGCAGTTACCACAGTTCAGCACTGCATGGCTAGGCTCGCTATGGAATCCCCTCTGGCGAACCGTGGCTGAATCTGACAGCCGCTTCGATGGCATAGATCAGTTATGATCAGTTTCAGACAGGACTTTCACATCCACTTTCGCGGTGTTTCTATTGATTGATGCCGTGCGAATAGTCAAAAACTCTAGCATGGCTAACATTTGACAAGCTTGCTTTCAGGTCTTCCCATCCTTCGCACTACACGATCCGGTGCCAGCTTGGGCTGCGAGCCCAGATGGGGGGGGGTTGAGTGGCTTGGACTGTAGGACGTTTGAGCATACTGACTGTACAGAGTGCATGGCATGCAGTTGGGGTATGTTGAGTTCCTAGAGGATTCTTTTCATTATGGCACAGTAATGCAATCGTTGGGGAGCACTTTGTTCAAGGTAGTATGACTGCTTCAGGATCCAATCAGCAAAACAAAGTAGCAATGGCTGATTTTGAACTCAGCTGTAGGTTCGTTTGTGAGCACTTGTGACTGACTGGTTGTGCAGGATGGTCAGAATAGGGAATGATCCTGTCTCCAGCCATCAACAAAAGTCAAAATGCTCTGGAAGAAGCCTTTGTCAGTCTTTGCGTTTTTGCCAGATACAGCTCTCTTTTCCATTAGGCTCCACGCGGTGGTTTGTGGCAAGTTTCATTGCCTGGCAGTCGCATTTTGCCTTTGGCGGAGGACTAACAGCTGGGTTTGGAAAGTTCTGAATTGTAAAGATACCGAGCGTAAATCACGACACGATGGCAATCACTTAAATTGAATGATTCCATCGCATAGTCCTTGTCTTCGTATGTTTTCCTGCTTGTCTTTCTATGTTTCCCTGTCACCAAGAGTCTTGATGCAATTTGCTCCTGAATTGCGGCGCATCATCCCATCAGTGCCAGGACAACTACCACTGCACCTTTGGCTCCGCTCCTGCAACAGCTGCTTTGAGGATTTCCTTGAGCGAGGCGGACTGAAGAGTGCTGCCAGACTATATTTCTACCGCATCCTACCACTGGGATCCACTGGGTTTATTGAGAGACATGTAATACCATCTGTTGTACCTTGCGTTGTTGTGTATATTGTATATAAATTCGAAAAGGCATCCCCATGACTACAATTTGGAGATATTTGGAGTGTCAAGATGTTATTTGTTAGCAGATCGTTAAGTACACGTGGTTAAATGATATTGAAATATGTTGATGGCTGACACTGCTCCCATAAAGGCCAGATACCCAGAGAAGCATGCGCCATTCCAGGGTCAACACACATTTGTTCCTAAGTTTTGCAGCTTTGCGAGTTGTTTTTGAATTGCTGCATCTTGCTGCATCTTGCTGGAGCTTTTGCTTAAATGCTTTTGTCTCCCGTGGGAACTTGCCAAGCTGCAACTCGGGAACTTCCGCGCATCCGAAGCCGACCCTCACGGCGTCCTCTGTGGACTCCCTGGACGAGGAGCCGTCATCGCCATCGCCATCTGAGCGTCCCAAGTCTGGGCCTTGCACTCGCCATGGCCGCGCGGAGTCGTTCGCCAAAAGTGGCACGCGCCGGAGCTATCGAAGCATCGGGCCTCAGCTTGGAGGCGAGAGCAGAGACTGTGGGTGACGGTAATCTATCACTGTTTGGTTTCCCTGTGAAATAGAGATACCTGCAAATCATCCAAAATACTAGTATCGAAACATATCAAAACCCATTTGTTTTAGGTACTCCCCCGCTTTGGTACTGTAAATACCCATTTCCCAAACAGCCAGGGTTGACACATGCAGCAGATACTCCCCAGGGACGCAAGGCCTTGGTGACGGGAGGCTCCAAGGGTATAGGACGCGCGACGACGGAGTTGTTCTTGAAGCTTGGCGCAGAGGCTGGATTTGGAAATATTTGGAACAAGTCCGCTTGGATATGTTTGGGGAGACTGGGCAATTGCAGTAGAGCAGCCGCCAACACCCCCAAGTAGTAAGAATGTAAAGGGAGGTTGAAGGAGCATCGCTCCGCGAAAGCCAACCACAGTCGCAAAAGAGTCGCAAAAGCTTTTGCGAAGATTTGCCTCTGCGAAAGCTCGAGATTTCACACATGGATGCCGCGAAAGAAAAAAACCACACCGCGAAAATTTCGCGAAAGGGATGGTGAGAGAGAAGAGTGAATAGAACAAAATTCATGAGGGTTTTGGCAACAGCTGATTTTTGGTCACAGGCCTTGCGTAAGCTTCAAAAAGAGTTCAACGGTTTGGTGCTTCGCTTGTGTGTTAGCAAAGACGTGTTTGCTAGCCTGATTGCACTGAAGTTACACAATGTTACACAGTTGATAGATCAATATTGCACTTGCAAGCTTTGGCCGTGATTGGAGGTGGCAATTTGTGCAAGAGGTGAGACAGAACTTGAAGCAGTCCGCCAGCTGGCGCCTGACCGCTGTCATGCAATAGTGGCGGATTTGTCTACAGAGAATGGAGTGAAGGACACCCGAGTGATTAGAAATTTAACCCAAAAAGATGTAGATGGCAACATATTGGCAACTTCCAAACTTGTTCGTTTACTTGGAAGGATCGCAGATAATCTTGCATTCATTGATGGCTTCACACAAATAGCTGTCTGCATGACAGCAATGGCAATGCTCGCTTTGAATCTTGACATGTTGACGTTTTGCCAGGAGTTGATAGCCAAGCTACCATGGAAGGAACTTGATATCCTGGTGAACAATTGTGGCACCAACATTCGGAAAAAGGCGGAGGAATTTACCAACGAGGAATTCTCCAAGGTCTTTGATACCAATTTCATGTCGTGCATGTGGCTTTCGAGAGCCGCCCTGCCTTTGTTGAAATCCGGCAGTGAGAGGCGGAAGGCACAAGGTGCAACAGGAGGCGCCGCAGTAGTGAATCTCAGTTCAGTGGCAGGAACTACTCATATCCCTTCCGGTTTCCCATATGCTGCCTCCAAGGCTGCCATGGATCAAATGACGCGAAATTTGGGTGTGGAATGGGCGCGGTTTGGTATTCGCGTCAACTCGGTGGCACCAGGAGCCATTGAAACCCCATTGATTCGGACTGCAAATCCGCAATACATAGCTGACTTTAAGGAAAGAAAACCCATGGGACGCCTGGGTCAAGTGGAGGAGATTGCTAGGCCCATTGCTTTCCTTGCGAGCGACGCTGCTTCTTTTATCACTGGTCAGACTTTATATGTTGATGGTGGCTTTACTGTGACCGGCTTCAACAAAGTCCCATCGTATTGGGAAGACTAGCACTTGTAAGAGAAGGAAAAAAGCGCGCATGCGCGCAGCTGCAGATGGCACAAAGACACGCTCAAAAAAGAATCGTCTCACGTTCATTCAGGTTCGCTCTTCCAGTGCCAGTAGAGGGAATAGAGATACTGTAACCATCTGTAACCAGTCCTAATTTTTGAGGCTACAAGTGGCTTGATTTTTCCCGCGTTCCCTTGGCAGGTCTTGTGTCGGTCTGCCAGATGCTCAGAAGAGGGGACCGCTTTTTGCTGGGTGATTTCGACACGTGCTCATTGAGGGCTTTGTCCCATCCACATTTTAGCACACAGTGTCCATGATGATACTTAATTACTGCTGATGATGCTATGATAGTCACTGAAAGTCCTCCAGTCAATGAATGTAAGATATTAGAAGTATATAGAAATAAGTAATGTAGATGAAATCGTCCTGATTGGCTGCCATGGTCACCAAGGCGCTCCATGAAGCAGGCCATGTTCCTCTGCAACTTTCCTGGCCATCGACTGCCAGGCCGCGCTTGATCCAAACACAAAGCGAAGCATCAAATCAACGTAGCTGGATGGGTGAGAACGGCATCGCAATGGTTGCAAAACAAGTTGTACTGGTATGATCTCGTATGGTACTTGGTGAACGCCATTGATGCATGTCAGTGCCCTATTGAATCGTTTCAGCGCTGTTGAGTCCCTTTCCGTGCAATCGGAAGGTCTCTTAGCTCAAAGCAATGAACTGACATCGAATGTCATGAAATATGGCCTCGACTCGACTCGTGCCTAATAGTGACAGCCAGTGTCGCCTCCAGGTTGGGCAAGCAATGGAGTGAGAAGATGTTCGAGTTTACAAGAACTCCTGTAGTGCATTGGGTTCCAAGCTGAGTTGGATTTTCCGTGGTTTTCCAGTGGAAATAGTTCTTGTATCATGGTCTCATCAGCAAATCATCTAGTTTCTAGATTTATTCAGCATCGGATTTGGAATTGATGAGTTGCTCTTTGACCCAAGGCCAGGCCAGTCATCCTGTACGCGTACCAGACAGGTGCAGATTTGAATAGGTACAGCCAATGTACGGTCGTAGTTCTGCATCCTGACACCGAATTTATACAACATTGCCAAAGTGTGACCGCATACATTGGAGAAATGTCAACCTCCATAATCTTCATATTTCATAGTAGTTTCGAGTCACACAAGTTTGCTTCTTTGGCAGATTTTCATCGTTAAGATTTGTAAAGTAAGTGGACTATTGCCATTGCTTGTGGAGGTCAAAAGCTGCACATCAGTGGAGAACGCTTCAGCAACTTCCTAGCTCGAAAGGTGGGACACCCAACAAGTTGCCAACTTCGGCCACCAGCTACTCGACCTACTGAGAGATCGCAAATTCACTGCATATCGGATGTATAGCATATCATTTCTTCAAAAAGCCGGCGCATGCGATGTTTGCAGGTTGGTTTGAGTCTCAAAACTCCCCATCGAAATCCTCACGTCTCTTTGTGCCTGATCGACCGAAATTTGGACACAATATTCCACACTCATGCTTGGCCCTTTTTAAAACCCGGATCCGACAGTGACAGGAACCGTTGCTGTGCCGCTTTGGTGGGCAAAGCTTGGAAGGCAGAGCAAACACTTGGCTGTTTGCCTTTCAGATTGTTGTTTCAGATGTTCATGACATTTCAGGACTTCAAGGCTGCATTGTTTCTAATGTTTTTGAAAAATCCTCTGACCTTTCTTTCCACATCTTCCAACCAGGCACCGGTGCCCAACTTGTGGTTGCCAGAATGACCATGCCCTTTGGTTGCAATCTGAATAAATCTGAGAGGAGGACGATGATGTTAAGCGATGGAAGAGACTTGTATGACTGTATGACTCCGTTTCACCGTGAGAAATGCAAGAAAATAAGATAAAATAAGCACACAAGCAGTGTGTTGCTTGTTGGGGGGGCTTTTTGGTGTAAATGTCCAAGCTTGAGGCAGCTAGCAGAATCAGAGATGTTGGAGTGCGATGTGCCAGATCTCGATACTCGGCAGCAGTGGGCAAGGGGTCGCAGCAAATAGCAGAGTTTTCCGAAACTTGATGGGCAGCAGGCTGACCATTGAAGCTTGATGAAGCTTGTGTCCTGGTTTTAAGCTTTGGACCAAGCTCTCTGCACAGGATCCTGGATTCGTCACAGTCCACTTGGTTCTGGACTCAGCTTCCAAGTTGCCGCGGTGTGATGTGAAGACCCACACCAGTTTGATTCTGCCGCCACAAGCGATGTGCCCCCTTCAGGTGACATGAGAACAGTCTCGAAATACATAGGACCCTTTATATATCTAGTTAATTATTAACATTATTAACAAGCATTGGTTTCACAAGCTGGTCAAGTTGCCAGTCCACTTTTGTTGCATGCTTCATGCGACTCGTGACAGACTCCTGACTGCCTTTATAGAAAAAAAGCACATTGCAGCATTTTGCAGCCAGCAAGGTCATGGACAGGAAACAGGAGATCCTGATTACACGTTCTTTGCAGCTTGTGGTCGAAGCCCAAGATTCAAACTTTTGCACAAGAAACCTCATTGCTCATTTTGGGACCTTGCTTGAAAACTTGTTTGCAAGTTGACTTTTAGACCCAGACCTGCCTCGATTGGCAGGACAGTATATTCCAGTCGTTTTAGTGTTTAGCCAAAGAGTGCGCGAATTTAGGAGTCCAAACTGCAGTGGTTGTTGAGCCATGTTTTCGGCATCCACAAGTTCGCTTGCTGGTCGCCAAAGTTCCTGGAACACTCCTGTGAGGTGGAACCTTCCACCATCAACATCTCTCCACGGGTCTTTGTTGAGGGTTCCAGAATGCCAGCCGCGGTTCTAGGCGAGACTGGCGAGACTGGGAAAGTTGATTCTCTCGTATGCAAGGTCAATAGGTCGAGCATAAATTCGACAAGACGTCCCCCTTGTACGTTTGTACATTGCTTTGAACGCAGTTCTTTTTTGAACATGAACAACATGCTTTCAGGCTTGAAACCATCTAAAACCCGCAAGCTTCATTCAGGCTATCATTTGGCGCCTTTGCGCACCCATCGATTGTCTCATCCTCGTTGTGCCAGATTGACAAGAGCCTGTCAGCAGATCCTTGAACAGTGTACTTGATGATTATTCCAGGTTGCTGTACTGCATATTTGATCTTTGGTTGCATGTACAAACCAAAGACAACTAGAAGAATCAGTGACACTTGGATTCTTGTGCTGACCACTAGACTCGCCATGCGCATTTGCATTCCTTTTTAGGTATCCGTTGCTGAGGCAATGCCGCTTTTGGGCAAGTGCTTCCAAGGCGCTGTCAAGTAGCTGGTCACAAACCACAAGTGATCCTTAGCAATAAATGTCCCTCATCTATCCTCATCTATACTCATCTATCCTCATCTAGTATCTTCAATCTGTCATAATTTCTCCGGATCTGCTGTTTTGCTACGTACTGGCCGGCTGGACAACAGTTAACAAGGGACCGACGGACTCACTTTGTGATTCGTTGACCGCAAAATTAATGCATACCAGATTCGGCATAAATGTTCACATCCAGGTAATCCAGGTATATTCTACAGATGTATATAGTAATGATGTATAGATGGGTGGAATTGGGTGGATACGTGATTCTTCATGTCGTTTGGAGACTGCGAGGAGCCTTTCGACTGGCTGCAGATGCACTTGGAGAAGTGGCTGCAACTCATAAGGCGCTGGCATCGCTGCGGGGCTGAGATTTTGACAGGTCGCCACGAGCTTTTCTCAAACTTGAGCAGGGAATGATGTCTATATTCTTCTATCATTTTGTTTATGAATGTTTATTATGATTTTATACGTAATGATCTGGTATTTGCAAAGACTCATAAAGACTCACTTGGTTTAAAAGAGAAAGTACATGAGAGGAGTCCAACGGACTTTTTCCTGATTCATGTTGTGGTTTTCCACTGCGAGGCGATCCAAAGAGATGGCATGTTTCCCCGCCGGGAACCGCACACCTGCCAGTTTTTCAGGGTACCACAAAGGATTCGGGGTAGGAATTGCATGGAATTGCATCATGCTTGGGCAGGGAGATTGAACACTATTGATGGTGAATCAGAATCTTTGGAGCTGATTGAATCTTATTGGATGGTGATGGTGCCTTTGATCCAATCAAACACAGCGAATCCTAGCCAGGATCGGAAGAAGTCTCGGATTCAAGGCGACTGTAGCGATCTTGGATTGAATCAAATGATTCAGGCATATTCAGTGCAAGAGTGCAGGGTGTGACATGCAAGAATCAGATTTACCAGTAAGTAAGCTCTACAATCTATGAGACCGGCGACGAGGTGCCACTTGTGAAGCCTTTTACATTGCTTCCGCGTGCACCAGTTACCTGACGTTTTGCAGCTTGTGCGCGGCCGAAAATCCTGAAATGGTGCTCTAAGATGCTCTAAGGTCCAGTCTTTCAGACAGCAATATGACTGATGACAGTTAGATCCTCAGTACTGGACCCCAAATGCAAACAACCCAGCTGAAATCTTATGCCGCTGCTGGCCCGGCTCGTTAAAGCGGGTAGCTCTGGGATGCAATTTGCACACATGGAATTGAAATGCCACACCTGTCCCACACCAGTGATCCCCAAAGTATAATATGATATGATAACATATATAAACACTCGGCCTTGGAAATCTTGGAAACGTTGGAAAAGCTGTGCCACAAAGGCGACGACATCTCGAATGATACCAGCCGGCTTCCTGGAGCAGTACAGGATTGGACAGTACAGCAGTACAAAAGCTGAAACGAACAGGCCGTGCTATGCGATATGCTGCAGCATTGCAAAAGTGTTCTTGAAAGCACGTAGCCTGACCGACCAAAAGCATGTTTCACTCGAAAACATTTGAAATTATTTAGACCCCTGATGACCCCTGTATATTTAATGTGAAATGTGCAAAGCACAGAAACGACATGTAGAGAATGGCGCCAGCAGTCCCGGCTCGAGATATAGCTAGTTGTTGTGTAGGGGCAGCACCATGGATCTGGTCTCCCTCTCCAGCGTTGTGGGGAGGGACCAGGTGCTAGCTGGCGCCTTGGACCGAGCGGGGTGGAACACTTCGAGGCTAGGAGCTTTGCATGGATCGGAGCCAGAGGTCATGCGAGCGATAGCCTTGGGTATCGAAGTGGTCAACCCTGGATTACAGGTCGAGGCGTCAGAACTGCAGCGGCTAGCGGCACTGGCAAACGTGGTAGCCGAGGGCGTTTGGCTAGTGCAAGGTGGGGCCGGGGATAGCCCGGTCCTGACTGGGAAGATGGAGTCGATAGAGGCTCGACTGAACTCTGAAAGGCAAGAAAGTATGAGAGAGAAGAGAGAGGCCTTGGAAAGATTGGGCAGAGCCCCCAGGCAGAGGTGGCCTAGCCGACTGGGGTGCATGCTCGCGAGCGCTGGAAGGAATGCAGAGAGCCGAGAAGAAGCGCTGAGGATAGAAAAGGAACGTTGGGTACGTCGCCTGACACGCCTGCTCGAGAAGGGCTTAGAGACGCCAGGGCACGGTGTGAGCAGCGTGATGGCGGAAAGGGCCGTGGAAAGGAAAGGTGTTCCAGTGGTCAGGAAGCATGTCAAAGTGTGGGAGCGCTATATGGACTGGCTCGTAGCGTCACACGACATCAGCTGGCCAGTGGAGAGTCACCACTTCCAGGTTTATCTGGTGGTGAGAGCCATGGAGCCCTGTAATGATACAGTGCTCCACAGCATTTGGAGGACGCTGAGGTTCATGGAGGAGACTGGGGAAGTCCCAGAAGACCGTCGGCTGAGCAGGACCAGCGCGGTAAGAAACACGCTGGTGGATGTGGCGGCACAGCTCCGATTCGTGGATCCGAAACGGCGGAGACAGCCGAGACCATTATTGACAGTGATGGTACAAGCTATGGAGGAGATTGTCATAGACGACACAAAGGGTCGATACGCCAGAGCGTACGCTTGGTACCGTTTGCTTAAGTTATGGAGTGGCCTCACGCATCAAGATGCTGAAGGATTGGATTTCTGTAGCATCAGGCTCGACGTGAAGGGCTTGGTTTGTCAGGTGAAGAGCGGCAGGAGTCACGATGGCGGTATGGGTAAGGCTACCGTCTATGTGGGTAGCGAGGTCTACATTGACCATCCAGACTGGCTGGTGGTAGGGTGGAATCTGTGGAGAAAGATGGCCGTAGAAAAACCAGTCAGCAGGCAGGGACTACTTTCTGCAGTTGCCTGCCCGTGGGTTAGGAGGCGCACAGAGGAGAAGGGCTACCTATTCGGCAGCGGCAGCTTTATCACAGGCGCTTTTCAAGATTTTGACAGTGCCTGGAGAAGATGGGATATTGCTGGACGCGGGCGTCGGCAGTATATGGTCAGAGAATGCAGAACGGGCCACACTGCGGGTATGGGCCGATGCCGCAGGAGTGCCAATAGAGGTCGGTAGACTCATGGGTCGCAGGAGAAGCGAGGCTGGTCAGGTGAGTGGCGATGATTTGAGAAAGGAGGTCATCAAGGCCCAGGAGCAGATATGTTGCCTCATAAAAGCGAATGTCGGAAGGGATGATCCTTTCGGCGAAGAGGCTATCATTGAGGCAGCGAAGAAGCAGCTGGCCAGCCAGGGTGCCTCCGACTTCGAGGTGCACGACCAAGGGATACGTCTCAGGGTCTTTGGGGGTGGAGGTAGACCGATCAAGAAACAGAAGACAGACAGTCATTGGTATCAGCGGAGGAACACGATAAGATTGACAGAAGAGATCTTCACTGCATGCCTTGTGAGCAGTGAAGAAGAGGAGGAGGTATGGAAGGGAAGGAGTACCAGTCGTGGAGATCAGACGACTGGTGAGAAGTGGAGGCTTGGTGATTTTGCCACCGCCATCAGTACAAAATCAAAGTCGAAAGTGGTGCACGTCGTCGGGGGATGCCATAGGCAGCCCGGTGCGCACTACAAGGACTTCGAGTTTCACGGTGATGCGCCACCAAATATAGATGGCTATCATCGCGTGTGTGGCAAGTGTTTCCCCGACAAGAGGGGGGGGCACGTGCGGAGGCCCGATGACGAAGACTCGTCGGGTGAATCCTGGATCACCTCGAGCTCGGATTCAGGGACAGATTGAGAAAAGGAGGGCTGTATAAGGGATAGGACAGGGAACGGCTGTTCTTCTTCCGCTCTCTTTCTCTTGTTCTTCTCTCGCTGTGAGATTGCCTGCTTGTGTAGGGATGTCATGTCATGCACATGGGAGGCTGTCGGCCACAGGACATGAGGGATGCGAGTGTTTTCATGGGTGGTGTGAGTTATTCTAGATTTGGAACCGGTTTTCGGGGGAAACTAGAAGTGCCTGCAGGCGTGTCCTATGGGTTTCAAATAAAGCATTGTCCGCTTTCGAATGCCGCTGCAGGTTCAAGCTAACCAGCTGCAGTGATGGAGGGCTCCAATGTTAAAGTTGAGCCTGGAGGAGAAAGGCCGGTGCAGGCTGAGCCAGAAGAGGAGCTCGCGAGATTGCTGCAGAGAAAGGAGGTGAGCTTGAAGACTCTAACGAGCCTTGCACAGGCGGGGTGCAGGACAATAGGAATTTTTAGCTCAGTTGCAGATAGTCGGGTGCAACTGAGGGAATTTGCGGCCAAGGCATTGGGGCTCGATGCTTCAGCAGAAGCTTTAGAGGTAGCAGCCTTGATTGATGCTTGGGAAACGGCCAAGGTGATTTCCAACCAACGCCGATTACTGGAGGCTGAAGACATCTTGGCTGGAGCGATGTCACCCACAGATGAGACTTTAAGGCTGTGCCAGAAGCAAGCCGGCGCGGGAATGCTCGCAACCTTGCCGCTGAGGCAGTTTCTTTCGGAAGCTGACACCCAGCCGCAACCAATTCAGTCCGCACTAGACCGCTCAGGGGCCGTTCGGGTTCGGAAAGGAATCGGGCAAGCCGAAGAACCCAAGACCCCTGAGGAGATTGAAGGACGTCTGCAGGTAATGGCCCACTCCATGGTAATGGTGGGAATGATGGACCCCGCTAAAGGAGCGTGGCAAGGATTGGAGGTCCAAGATTTCCAACCTTACATACGGTCGGTATGCAGGATTGCCGAGGAGGCGTCCTCGAGAGAGACCAATGCCGCCAGTCGCATGCTGGCTTACGACAGACAGGTGAGAGGTGCATTGGCTAGTAAAGTAAAGAAAGGGGCAAAGTTCAACGAGGCTTTGTCACAGGCCATGCTGGAGACAGAGAAGCTGCAGGATGTGGACAAACCGGCGAAATCGAGCAGAAGCAAGGAGGAGCACCACAACAGGTCCAGGTCCCCACAAAGGGACAGGGCCCGGAATAAAGATGTCAAGCAAGCTCCAGGACCAGGCAAAGGGACAGGCAAAAGCCACCAAAGTGGCAAGGGCCTGCATACCACTACCCCAAAGGAACAAGCTATCTGCCTGAACTGGAATAGCATGAAGGCAAGATGTCGTTGGAAGTGCGGCAGGGCTCACGTGTGCCAAAGGTGCCTTGGTCCGCACCCATTGCATATGTGTGGCACGGGCAACGAGCGGAGGGCGGAGGCCGGAGGGGCTTCCGCCTCCAACCACATGTGAGGCTGCAAACAGGGCTCAGGGGATTGCTCCGACCCTGGGTCCCACAAAACAAGGGGCATAGGCCCCCCCCATCGTACTACCGACCACTTTCCTGACGGATGGGGAAGGAGAGTGGTCGGCTCATCCCGCAGATGTTGGGGGGCGTTGCTCACAGAGCTCGGGATTCTGTGAGGAGAAGGAAGCTGTTGTTGCTAGCTCGCAGAAGGCTAGAAATTCTGTGAGGAGAAGGAAGCTGTTGTTGCTAGCTCGCAGAAGGCTAGAAATTCTGTGAGGAGAGGGACGCTCGTCGTTGCTAGCTCACAAAACGCTCGAAATTCTTGAGGAGAAGGAAGCTTGTTGTTGCTAGCTCACAGAAGGCTAGAAGTTCTGTGAGGAGAGGGAAGCTTGTCGTTGTTAGCTCACAGAAGGCTAGAAATTCCGTGAGGAGAGGGGAAAGGCTCAGCGGGACAAAGGGCCTATTAAGACCAATGGCCAAAGACGTTGCTCGCAGAATTTGGGATTCTGTGAGGAGGCTGGTCGTGCTAGCTCACGGAAGGCAGGAAATTCTGTGAGGAGAGGGAAAGCTCATCGAGAGGCTTGTCGCCGCTCATGAGGGCGCATTGGGAAGCTCACCGGGAAGCTGGTCGTGCTCGCAGAGGGCTGTAACTCTGTGAGGAGAGGGAAAGCTCATCGGGGCTCACAGAAGACAGAAGAAGTGGGTTTCGGTGAGGAGGAGGAAGCTCAACAAGCATGTGGAATAACTGCCTATCGGGGCCAGCAAACTCGTAGTGCTCACAGAAAGCTTCGCAGATTCTGTGAGGAGAGAGGAAGCTAGACGAAGCTCGCAGAAAACTTGGGATTCTGTGCGGAGGCTCGCGCGGCGAAGATCGCGTAAAGAGCGCGATGGCAGAATGCTCTGAGGTGAGGAGTCAAGAGCGAGGAGGTTCCTTGAAGAAGGTTTGTTTGGGGAAAGGGCCTGCTCATAGACGGCTTGGCTTGGAGTCTGTGAGGGGACAAGAGCGAAGGGGTCTTCAGGGCGAGCAGCAAAGGCCATTGAAGACGAGGCAGGAATACTCGCAGAAGCGTTGAGTTCTGTGAGGAAACCGCTTAAAGCCGTCATTCCCAGTAGACAGCAGAGGGCCGTTTGGGGAGACGGGCCGGAAAGCAACAGTTGCTCGTTGAACACAAGTGATGGCCAGGGGTACTCGCAGAAGACCGTGGGTTCTGTGGGGTGACAGCTCGAGGCCAACAGAAAGTTTGGTTGGCTGGAGGCTGTGGCTCCCGGCTGACGGCAGGACCATTGTGTCTTCGAAGCGAAAAGCCGTTAAGAAAAGGGAGTCAGGCGTGACGGCTCTCGAGCGTCCGGCAGAGGGCCGTTGCGCTGTGAGAGAGTCTGGCTGCGGCAGGAGAAGTTCTTCGAGGCAGGGTGGCTCGGAGAAAGGAACGAATCGGTCTCTTAGAGAGGAGGCAACAGCTCGGCAGAGGATCTACAGATCTGTCGAGGAGGCAAGCATATGAAGGTACATGTAAGGGAGGTCTGGCACTGCGCCGACGACCAGAGCAGAACAAAGGCTTATAAATCTAAGAGACGCGGATTCGTTGCGGATGCCTTTGATTGCTCCGTCGGGTTTAACGCTATGTGCGAGGCGCGCATGGGGATCATAGTCCTCATGCAGCGGCGGAGAGATGCTCCCCAGCGCGAGGCCCATGTCGTCAGAGGGCGCGAACTCTGACGAGGAGATTTGACAGAGGATTCGGTCGAGGGACAGATCGACCGAATGAAAAGGAGGGCAGTCTTTGCTGATACGCGGCGCTGGGGTGGTCTGAGCCACGCAAGAATGTTCGCGAGCAAGCTTGGCCAAGGAGGGTCGGCCATGGCAGCTCGGGCAAACCCTGAGGGAATGGTGCGCGGCTGACAAGGCTGTAGAGTGGGGAGCTTGCTGTGCGCAGCGTGTGTCGTCTCTTCAGTCGTGCGTTGAGGTGCCCAGAGGAAGACGAAGTGTCGGCAAGGGATAAGTGGCATGGGGCCTAACCTGCAAGAAAGAAACCCGGTAAAAGTGGAATGGTGTCGACCGTTGGCGCGCGGGCGTCGGAATATTTCTGGGTATGGCGGTCAATGACGACGGCAAGAGGCAGGTCATTGAGAGGGGCGGCTTGGGGGGCTTTGCCCCAAGCCAGAGGGATGAGGTGGCTGGCGGACCGTGAAAGGTCAAATTTCTCCAGCAGATAGCCCTGTCCGCGAGGGATCAGGTGAGAGGCCATCAGCTGCGGGGAGAAGGGGAAAGGGGATGGCTCGTGACGAGACGGTCCATACGAAGCATGCATTCAGCGCGCAGTCTATACAGGAGAGGCCAGCCAGTCAATCCCGGATGGATTGCCACACTTGAGGTGCCCAGCAACCGGGAAGTCAGTGGAAGCAAAAGATCTGAGATGGTGTGGCAGAATGGTCAGGGAGTATAGGTCTGGCCATGTTATGCATCGGGCGGTGAACATCTGCGTCCTCAGAAGCAGATGTGTGTCTAGCGGTGCTGGAATATGGCTATTCCAGCCAGCAATCGAGATTCAGGTGCAGGACAACTGAGCTCAGCGGAAGACAGGAATTGGGGCTGCCCGATGTGAAAGGAGAGCCAGCCCAGACACGCCGGAGCTGGGGCATAATGCTGCATGAAGCGGTAACGAAAGCGAGGATGCAGCAGAAGTAAATAGACTTCCTCGAGGGCACTCGGGAAGAAGAGCCAAGGAAAGTTTCAGAAAGTTGCGCATGGAAAAAAGTAAAAGCAAGTAGCATAGAATCAGTATGAAGGAAGACCTGACGCCTCTAAAGTGGGGAAAACAGACGTCAGGTGCTTTGGAGGGTAACATCAAAGATGTTGCAACCCTTCAGAGGGTAGCTGACCAGAGGAGGATCTCTGGTCAGGAAACCAGACAGCTTGCGCAACCCTGAAAATAAGAGTGTAGTGCTCCGGGATGGCAGAGTGAACGGAGTGTCGTGAAATGTGCAAAGCACAGAAACGACATGTAGAGAATGGCGCCAGCAGTCCCGGCTCGAGATATAGCTAGTTGTTCCCACCGACCGCCCCTTTCTCCACCTGTACAGTATGGGGAAAACAGACGTCAGGTGCTTTGGAGGGTAACATCAAAGATGTTGCAACCCTTCAGAGGGTAGCTGACCAGAGGAGGATCTCTGGTCAGGAAACCAGACAGCTTGCGCAACCCTGAAAATAAGAGTGTAGTGCTCCGGGATGGCAGAGTGAACGGAGTGTCATATATATTATATATATAATATATATATATATAATACCAATATTAGACATGATGACTAGGGGACTCTAGGGTGGGTGGGTGAAAGATATGGGACCTTGCGCGTGGCAAGCATCCCTTTGGATCGCAGAGGCTGCATTTGTAGTACAGTACAGCCCAAGCATGACCGTTTCTGCTGGCCCAGCACCTTAACGACTCAGGCGAGAATGAGTCTCGACCTCGATGGTGGAATTACTCAATGGCACCAGTCTTAGATGAATCCGCCATGCAAGCATGAAACTTGTTGGAGAAATTGTGGTTGATTCTTTCAATGCACAAAAGTGTGGCCTTTTCGGAGAATCCATCACAGTGCTCGTACTAATATCATCTAGTATTATTGTGTGTTCTGCTTGAAACTGATTGGGAGTTGTCCCTCCAAATCCATGGCTATGGGGTGAACTGCACGAGACTTGAACAACGATTCCAGGATATTGTGGATTTTGTCAGTGGCAAAAAAGATATCAATCCCCATCAATCCGAGAGGATTGTTGCAGCAGCTCCCAGCTGATACCGCATGGGACCGCTTGGCACATTTTGCACTGGCAGGCTCCGGAACCGCCACCCCATCAGTGGTGAAGTGCTCAGGGCTAGAACGTTCTCCACCAAATGCACATCTTTTGTAAAGGGAAAAAGGTGAGGCTCAACTGTCTGCAATCAAAAAGTGCAGACTAGTTGTTGATGACTCTTCTTGATGCACTGCTATGTGTACGCTCATTGGATGCCACATTATTAAGTGCCACAGCTTGTTTGAATCCTTGAAATGCTGGAAGTTGCTCTGTAGGTTCAGCATTGACCTGAACGCGGAGTGTGAATCAGGTGGAGTACATTTGAACATTTGCGAGATTTTGAGACGACAGTTGACAGATGTTGAAGTCTGTTTTCAGAGGCAGCCTGACATCCTGCGACCTTTCAAATTGTCTGCATCATGGGGTGTTTTGGTGTTTTGTTTTGGAGTTTCTCCACTGAAGCTCTGAAGCCTTTGAAGGCCCACCTTTGCGAACCGCTGCGGAGGCTGGAGATCGGAAATGATCCTGTGAGGATTGGATAGCATGATGACACTTACATGCATTCTATCGCCAGCAGAGTCATCTACTTGTTTTGTTGTGTTGATTTCATTAGACTATATGAGACTGCTTCATTCTTGGGGTGCTAGTGCTTCACCTAACTTTGCCACACAACGAACTGTTACAGCATAAAAGTCACTTGATCAGCCTTGGATGGTCATTCTTGAACCTGTCAAAGGTGATCAAACAGATCATCATAGCGGATAGCATATCACAGCCATTTTGTAGTGGCTGTTTTCTGTGTCCGATTGCAGTTGAGCAAATTTGATCAAATTGGATCCATGCTTAGGCGCTGAAGTGTCCTGATGCCGTTTTCACGCTGATGGAGAGGCTGCCACCTTTGTGATTTTTATCCAATGAAGTGACCTGAAAAGTGAGGAACTCCAGTAGATTGAACAAAGACAAGATACTCCAGATTCCATCAATGATTGAAATATTGCTGGTTCTTGTCGATTTACTCACAGATTACCTGCTGCTTCTTTTTCCTTTTTCAGCGCGATGTGATCTCGAGGTTTTTGAGCGACACACTGCGTGATGGAATCAACGAGGATTACAAAGGCATCGCAGCAGAAATATCTCTGCGACAAAACCTGCAGAAAAGTGATGGGGCTCTTGTAGCATGGTGTGTGGCCACTGGGTAACTTGAGAATGGAGGTGTCATTGTTTGCTTGACTGTATTTCAGGCTGGTGTTTCGAGAACATGACCGGCATGGTTACGCCTGACAGTTCAACCAGCGCAACCCTTAAAGCTGCTGTAATTATTCACATCATTGATTCCATGAGACTCTATGATGGACTAGGGGGAATGGGTCAAAATGATCAATCACGATCAATCCCTGAAATGGGTACGCCAGTTTGACTCTTGCTGTCATTGCTGTCAATTCACATGAAGCGCTCTAAGATTTGCCGGATCTCCTGGGCGAAGAGCGGCGTTTGTTGGATCAACTGGACAAGCTAAGGCCAGAGTAACGCAATGATGTTTGGGATGTTTGGGATTTTCGCCATGTGCCGCTGTCATCATTCAAACTTATAGGTTGGATCGAAATGAGTTGAAGATGTTGGCATTTGGATGCATGCCAATGCTTTGCCTACGAAAAAATGCAGTCAAAAATATTCAAAACCAATCTTGGTGATTTTCTTTCAAAGCAAATTTGCCAGGAGAAGAGAAGTGGATCCTGGAAGCATGGTGTACTTCGACACTAAAGCCTTCCTGGATCCTGTCAATGACAGCCTTGCCAGCTGCCATGTCCCAAAGGCACGCCATATCGCATTGCTCCATGGTAGTCTGACTAGAAGAAGCTTCCTGTGGAATCCGATTTGCACATGTAGCGTTGCTACGACTTTGCGCATCTTCGGCCGCTGGCCCTTGTCAGATCAAAGACTTCTTTGCAGCATTTGAGTCGAGCCCCTTGAACTACAGCTACATCGTTGAGCAGGAGGATCGATGGGCGGTGGAAACGGAGGCTGTTAGGACACAAATTGAGGAAAAGGCAAAGTTGGAATTTCGACATGATTCGTCTGTCGTAGATGTCCCTTCACCAGTTTCAGATGTTGCGCAGCAGATGGCAATGGGGAGTCGATGAAGGGAGTGGATATGGGTGCAACAGATGTACGATAACTTCCTGATGTTGCTATAAATTAATATATAGATATATATATATAGATTATAGTATGCATGATATATGATAAATTAATATAAATTAATCATATAGTTTGTCAATGTTTGTCATCGGTTCGTCATTGTTTCCTCATGGCCGGAGTGCCCAAGGTACGTCAGGCTTTCTCCGAAGCGGCTGCCTTTACTTGGAGTCTTTGCAGCCAGAGCTCTTGCGACAGGTTCCTGATCCCAGTCAGCTTGTGAAAATTCAGAGAATGCCTCTATACTTCAAACCGTCTTGTCATATCTTGTCTTGGTTATATACTTGTGCCGCACTTGTGCCTTGCTTGTTCATTGCATTCCTACTTGATATTGAAAAACTGCTCTCACAAATCGAATTCCTTCCAAGTCAGATCAAGCCCTGACAAAAGCAGTCCTGGTTTGCAACTACACAGCCACCTTCCTTGACCAACTGCCGTACATCTGAAGCAATTGTTAACAGCGGTCGAACCAATATGGATCAGTGTATCCTGAGAGACATGGACATCGACTGGGATCAAGATTCAAACGCTACTCTTCCCACAGATCAGCTTCATCATGACTAGGACACTTTTCTTGCGCTTGCTTGCTTCGTCGGAAGCTGGCTTGGCACGTTCAGCCCTGAGTGGTGAAAAAGGGAGAAATCAGATATATGCGCCTGTTACTGATAAGTCGAAGTAGCCAAGTGCATGCTGAACGACTAGATTCGACTATGACACTGGATGATGCAGACGCGTTTGATGATCAGTTTTTGGATTCTACTATGTGGGGCAATTCTTCATTGCCATTTCTTGAACAAGCTTGATAACAATGCCCAGCAGAATGCGGACCAATGAGAGAACTTGTATCACCCAGGGTGGTTTCCACGCGTTGGCCATGGCCGTCCGGTTGTCCCACCAGGACTGCTGCTGTTTTGCTTGAGTGGATAATGTGGTGGCTTGGAAATGCCGAGACATCACCCAGGACAAGACCAGCTTTTGTCCAATGTCCACGTGGAGTCAAGCGTGGCATGTTAGAAGCCTGTTCATGCATGTTCAAAGTGCAAGAAGGCATCAAATGACAATTCTTGTTCGGGAACCCAGCTCGGTTTCAAGCTCTTACCTTAAAATCTTCCAGATCGACTTTTCCAGCTTTCAAGATCTTTCAGATTTCATAGATTTTCAATGATTTTCACAGCATTCCACAGCCGCTGTTGGATTTGCCAGGTTGGGTTTGGCAGATCGAATGTCTCCTCGGCCTCGCTTCCTTCACTGGCACAGCCGTCCCTCGGCAAAACATAGGTTCAGCATGCGCGAGCACTGTATAGGAATGTCGCTCAAAAGCTGGTTCAGCCACCTACTGGTACAGCATCTAAGGAATTGCCATCTTTCCGGCACCCACAGTGTCAATGGCTTGGCCAGCAGGCTGGATGTTAAATCTGGCTTCATTCTGAGTGCTTTTGCACTGAGAATGAACTATAGAGACAGGATCTTGCAATATCTTGCATACATGCGCAATAATTATCATTTTGTTTAATATGATACGGATTGATACTGTTTTATCTTATTAAGTTTGATAAAACAACAAGACAATGTACAGCATATGACATTGCAACAGAAACATGTCTGAAAATGGAAACCTCTGTGCTACGGCGCATTGGAGTTGTATCGTTTGTATTGTATTATCTATTTGTTTTCATTTTGTGGGTATCGCTCCTAACAGACTTTCATGCATGCCTTGCAGCTTTCGATGCCTACAGTTCAGCTTAAAAAAATGATAAAAATTGCAGATGGCAAACATGAGCGCCATATAGCGCTCTGGTCTGGAGTCCAGGCTGCCTAATTAATTGCGTAGGCAACGCTGGACGACGTGGTTTGCATGCACAAGGTCGGCATTTGCACCCCTCTTTGGAGCGTGGAAGCTTAAACACCTTGCCAGTGTTGAGGACCGTTTATTTTTTGGTCCTGCAGTCCTGGTCTGGTGTGCGATCTCGTGACTCAGTGTGGATTGTGCGCACTGAATCCAAGGCCGCAATGTATCATGGAGTTGGCCAACCAAACTTTGGCCCAAAACTCTGTGAGGATTTTACAGGATTTCAACATGATTTCCTCAACACTTTGGTGTTATGTGGAGAACTCTTGGAGGGAACCAGGACCAGGACCATGACAGTCTCTCTGCCGAGATGTCGCGCTGATTCTTCTAGGTGTTGTTCCCTGCGATCCAAACTTCTCAAAATATGCTTCGCTGCAGTCTGACGTGGGATGGCCCAGCTCAAGATGCATCGGTGTTTTGATGTGCTTTGCAGCCTCAATTGGTAATCTAGATATTTCAATGCAGTCCAGCCGTGTTGACATGGTGATTTCATTTTGGTCTTGAGTGCCAGTAGCATGCTTTGAACTGGCCTTTCTGCCCAAGGGAGCGGGAATACAATGCCTTGCCAAGCAACCTTACGTTCCTTTTCACTTCTGAAGTTGACGCCGCAACCTCAAGATTCTTTTGACTCACCTGGAGGATATGTCAATTAGCAAAGCTGCCACAAGTGTGTCTCAGGTTTGGAGGAGACTCATGACTCAAAGACATTCGAGGATTGTAAAAGAGCAACGTGTGGGCTGATCTCCTTATTCTTCACCATTTTCACTATGAGACGATTTCTTATTCATTGATGTGGCCAGGGTCACTGAATTGGCCCAGGTCTCCAATGTGCCAATCATTCCCAGAGAGGTGCTTTACCAGTGGCCAGATGGAAAACCTGTATTGTACACACTCAACATGTCAATGTGTGAGAAATCCGCTGTTCTTTATGTTGTTTGGAGCTTGGGAGCCCTCAGACACCCTCACTTGGACTGCAAGTGGGGTTCGCCACCACATCACAAGTAGCTCATGCTTTCAATGTGAATCTCCTTGAAAGACTCAGGCCTTGTTCCTAAGCTTCGCCCTTGGCATTTTGTTTTAAGATTTTAATACGCAGAGCAAATAAGTTGTCCGTGGCAGGAACGTACTCAGTGCATCAATCGCTCAAACATGGAGGACTTGACTTGGCCTTCCTACGGGCTGTGTTTTGGTTTGCTTTGAGCATGGCTTGGTTGCTTCACTGCGATCTTTTTGGTTTGGCCTAGATGAGATTTCAACTATTCCAAAGCAATTTTGCCAAGATGCAACGCTCAAACGGCTCTTCATTATGAGTGCGCACGAATAGCCAAAAGACACAACTTATCAGCGCATTACTGAAGGACCGGATGAACCAAAGTGAGACCAGTCCAGGCCAGGGTGTTTGTGTAGATACCTCTGTGGAAATCTTTAGACCGCTGACCCATCTAAAGCGGAAAACGGACCTTTTGGAAGAGGCTGAAGGAAAGGCCAACAAGCCCTGTGGAGAATGAAATATCGGGGAACATGAAATTGCCGTTGCCTGTCAGGTACTACCATCAGCAACCAAAGTGATACAGTTCCACCTCCTCCTTTGTGCATCAATGAGGCCGGGAATTGAACATTTGCAAGGGGCAGGAGCACACTTGTTTTGGAGAATCGCGCAGGAATTTAAGGCACTAAATGGCACTTAACTGTCGCTGATTTCAGGGGCATATTATATCTTCCTGCAAAATAAAAGGAAATCCATACTCCATGCTTTTAGTTTGATTTGTGCTGCCAATTTTCCAGACAGGATCAACCTAGCTTGCCAGCAGTTGTCATCATTCTTATCTAAGGCTACCAAATGTGTAAAAGTGCGATGTCTTCTTGCCGGCTTTGTTAAAGCAGGTTCCACTCGAGAATCATTTGCGCTGGAATCTGAAATCTGTTGCCTCAGACACTTCCACCGTTTGGGGGGTGGCAAACAAACCATTGTCTTGTTTGAACTGTGTTACGTTTTGCTAGGTGGAACCGTGTGGTGAGCAACAGATGGTAGACGAGATGGTCACCGGCTTCCGGATTCAATACAACACCAATGTGTCTTGACACCAGCAACGGGATCGATCTGAAACGATCTCGATGAGTTGACTTGCATTGACTTGAAAGTGTATTGTCACAGGATGTCACATGTCTCTTTTGATCTAAGGCCAACATGTTGGCAGGGATCAATCCCAACTTGGTTCATGTCGATGGTGGTGCAGAGCTATCCATCTATGGTGATTTTCCCGGAGATGACCTGTGGCACCTAGGCAGCAGTGAAAACCTAATCCAACGCCTTTTTGAGCACTTTCAGCATTGCTCAGCTCTCCTTCAGCCTTGGAAGCTGGCTTTGATGCCCTTTTGCTACGTCATTGCTCCTTTTCAATCCTGTTCATGCTTGAAAAACAGTTTCAAGACTCGCAGACTCGCATGTTGCAATCCTAAGCTGAAAAACATGCGCAGGGTTCTCGTTGTGCATGGTCCGCGTTCTTGCACACGATTTGAATCCTGATGGTCTTAGAGATGTTTAGTCCTGGAAGAAGAACTGCCAACATTGGCCACTAATAAGCCAATAGCAGCCAACATACTAGGGCAAATTTAGAATAATTACTTCAAGGCTGTATCTTTTTGGAATGGGCTATTACTTTTGTGGCTTCTTACACACCAAGGTGCGGTTTTGAAGGCGTGTTGGAGGTTGACCGAGCCCGGCGAATCTCTCCCATGGAGCTACGCTGCTTCTCACCAAGTCGCACGGTCGGCTTTGGACGCGTCTTTCTGATGCATCAGGATGCGTTTGGTGAACTGACAGTGAGACATCAAGGCATGTTGGAATTGGAAACTTGGATTGACAATGATTGCAATGGATTGCAATGATGCCCACTGTGACTGGGTGATGGTGGCTTCATGAATGTAGGCTTCCAGCACCACCTGTTTGCAACACCCCTAGCCTCACACTGGCATTTGCAAACGCGCGTGATGCTCACTTTTGATGTCAACTCTAAATGAGTCTCTCTTTCTGCAGTTGAAATTTATACAACTATATAATACAATATATATATAATCATTTATACTATATGTAATTATATATAAATGATCAGTCGCATAAGGAATATGTGGAGCCGCTGGACCTCTTTGAAGTTCATCCTCGTGAGGCAGGAAGCGAAGGTCGTTTTTTTGTCGTGGTTGATTTGCAAACTGTGCTTCGGCATTTATTGGATGCAATTGATAACAATTGAATACAATTGATAATTATGATAATATCTTGTGATTACCTACATGCACAGGTGGATATAAATGAATATAAATGCACTATGTAAAAGGATATATATATATATATTATATTATTATATAGAATCGCCATGAATCGCCTAGGGGTTTTTGTCACCGTGTATTCGCCCTGGTTATTCCGTGGATTGGAGCTAGTGCTTAAAATGGTGCCAGGTTGTGGATGGACATAGCACTCGGCTGCGCGTCTTGGGTTCGCATTTCCGACCGGTGGCAGAGCTGCGCTGTGGCTTCGCCAGCCGTCAGAAGCGGCGAAACTTTCTCACGTGCCTGGTCGTCAGAAGCAGCTGAATGTAAAACATGTGCTTTACATGTTGATCCCAAATCAGAATCACAGTGATAAGTTTGATTGTATTTGATATCACTCTCATATACAGCAGTTGTTCTAATTGTTCATTTATATAATTGTTCCGTACACGATACTTCAACTTATCGCATTCACAATCTGTATTTCACAACTGGAAGGATGTGATGAGTTTAATATCTGAAGAACACCTTCTTTGTTTTGTTTCTTAGTATGACAAGCTTGTCCGGTTCTTGTTGCATGGACTCTTTGGATGGTACTGGCAAAGGACGACGTAGCTGTAGTTATTTGCTTCATTAACAAGTTTCGTG
This sequence comes from Symbiodinium sp. clade C Y103, assembly GCA_003297045.1. NCBI lineage: Eukaryota > Dinophyceae > Suessiales > Symbiodiniaceae > Cladocopium > Cladocopium sp. clade C. The sequence continues at coordinate 40,071 of BGPT01001978.1, read as the reverse complement.
ACTCTTAGGCTTGTCGCTGGCAACTGGTAACTGTTCAGTATCAATTCACTCAGCGATGTGGTCTTTCAGAGCCGTCACTTCATCTGAATTCTTTAGAGGCATCAAATCCCAACCTGGACATGGTTTGGCCGGGTGCGCTGCAGCACTTCTTTGGCAGCGCGAGCGAGACGTAGCTTCGTCATGTGGCTTGGCCAAGAGAGCAACTGTTGGCAAAATGAGGCACATGGACTTGTACGCGCTTGTACGCGCTTGGACGCGCTTGTACGCTAGAGTGGTTTTTGATGGTTTTTGCATCTTATTGTGATGAATCATGATGAATCTATGGAAAAAATGGAAAACTATGGAAAAACAACAGTTCGAACAGTTCGAGACAGTCCTTATCCGCAAAGGTCCTAAACCTGACAGGAATCTCAGCCAAGGTTTTCTGCGCACCCAGTGGAGCCATTGCAACGGCAAGATCCCTTCGTTTGTGTCTCATACATGCCGGATGGTACATGGGTCACCTGGCATTTTGAATATGAGACGCCAGAGTCTACAGGAAAAAGCATGTGAGTACAAAAAGTTGGCAGTACTTGAGCTTCACTGGTGCATCTGAGACTATTTGAGAGTTGTTTTGAGGGTCTCTGTCTTGATATATGAAGAGTGCGCATTGCTGAAGTGGCAACGTTTGTTCTGCCATGTTCTGCCTGTTTGGCAGTACCGTGAGTCTGCAATATTCTGCCTGGTCTGCTCCCATGCAACCTCTTTGTTTCGTGCTGTTGTCTTCTTTTTGTCTCGTGCTCTGAAGTTGTCTTCGTCTTGATAATTACGGCTTCAGGTCTACCATGTGGTCGAGGACTCTGGCATCACAGCAGTGCCTTTCATCCCGCGCTTTGACGACGCTTTGGTCGCTGAATTCATTGAGGATGAAGCGTTTACACTGGAGGGGCGGATGAGTGTCTTTGCTGGACTTCACATGGGCTACGACAGGCGCGATACTGAATTGGAAGTCTAGGCGTTGTGAATTGTTGTGATGTAAGAGTCCCTTGCAGTGCGCTTCTGTCAGGGGGGATCTGCTCTTCCTGAAAGATGTGGGTAACTTGACCGAGTGGGCTGAAGACAGAGGCATGAAGTTCTATACGCCCCAGACTACCCGACAGGCCAGTGTGATCATGGGCAGATGGGCCTGCTTGTGCTTGGTCGTCTCATTCTTGATGTTCTTGGATGCTCTTAGATCTCTTAGTATTGCAGATGTGACACATTAGCAGAGTGCCACAGAGCACGGTGTCGCACATTGATATAAGTGTTACTGTCTGTCTCTGCTGCAGTCCATCCAAATTGGTACGGACTTCCACAATATGTTATACTGCTGCGCATTCCATACAATACTGCCACAACCAGGTCGTAACAACCATCCCTGCCACGACTACACGTCCACTTACATCACAGACCACAACTCGAAGCCTCACTTCTTTCACGAGTTCCACCAGTACCACTTTCACCACCACCACCAGCAGTATCTTGCACGCATTGCTTGAAGCCTTTAGGGTGCCACATCGAGCTGATCAAATCAATTTTTTGGCAAAGATACTCTGAACATCTCTGAACTGAAATTGCTTGCATCTCATAATATAATGTTATATAGCATAATTATTAAAGTAATTGTATAAATATGGTACTAGTATAGCTTCATATATCTGAGTGATTGGAGCGAATACTTTGTTTGATGATGTTTGCTAAGGTTCCACGACAAAGGAGGCAGATCAGCTGCCGGAAGGCGGGTACAATGAGTCTGAGAACGAGAGTGAGCTGGACATGAACGTGTCCTTTGAAAACCGTACACCCCAAGACCAAGCAGCCAACGAAAGCGGGGGCGAACAGCACGTTTCGACCACGACAACTTCAGTGGAAGAGGAATCAGAGACATCGGATGCAGATGACAATGCCACAGATGTTTCAGATGACAATGGCACCAATAGAACAACTACAACCAGCTCCACCGTAACTACATCAAGTTCTACAAGTACGACGACAAGTAGCACCAGCTCCAGCACCACAAGCACAAGTTCCAGCACTTCAAGCAGCACAAGTACTATCAGCACCACCAGCACGACCACAAGCTCTTCCACAACCAGCTCCACGACATCAAGTTCAAGCACTTCAAGCTCTTCAAGCAGCTCCAGTACCACTAGCACATCCACAACCAGCACCAGCAGCTCCAGCTCTTCATCCTCTCAGACTTCCACAACCAGCTCTACGAGTACGTCCATTTCCAGTACAAGTACCATGTGGGATAACTTCACAGATTGGAATTGGACAGAATACAACGAGTCTTTGCCCGAGATTGTTGATGTTTGGATTGCTGGTGGGGATTTCTTTGTCAGTCGCGACATGGGATGGGACACCAGTTTCGTGTCCACCCTGGCAGAGTTCCGTACAACGCATAGCATTCTTTGCCCAACTCCCGATGGATTCTCCTGGAAGCGTTTGGGTGCTGGAGATGTGAAACTACATGTGTCCTTGAATGGACAGGAGCTGCAGGTTTTGAATGTTTTTAAGGGATGCTGTGAAGATTTCTGTGAAGATGTGAAACATTGTGAAACACTTTGACTTGGATTTTCTGTTTGACTGTTGTCTTGCACTATGCAACACCATGAATTGTTAGACATGAATTGCTCATTCACTAATTTTGGAATGTTTGGGATATTTCTTGCCTATCGGCCAGACTCTCCAGGAGTGGTCACATTCTACCTTGGACCTGCACTTCAGTCGCCCCGCAGAGACTGGAGTCGAGCCAGAACTTGCCGAGACTCAGACCACCGCAGTCCACATCCCGGGACCAGATTTGCGCTTCAAACTGGCACAGGTGACTCCAGTCATGGGCCCAACCTCTGGAGGAGAGATGAAGATTCTAGCAGAATGGGCTATGAAACCAATTGTAAGCTGCGTTTTCCAATGAGTTGCAGAATTTTCCTTGGTCATATATTCACTGTATATTATCAATTATGTGTTTCTCATTTCATTTTATTGAAATCTTACTAACTTTACTATATTGGCTTGCGCTTAAATTCAGGGTCTAGAAGCAAAAGAGGAAATGGCAAAGTGGAAAGATAAATTGCGAGTCTCAAGTGCCTTCTTGTGCATGAAAAAGGAACGGTGTTTGTCCTTGTTCCATACAGTTGAGATGAAGGGGTGTTGTTTGAGTGAATGGTTTCTACGAGCAATTACAGAGTTTCATGTTTGAATCTATCCATCTAGTGTCATGGGGCACTCCTCATTTATGGAGGTTCCAGCACGAGGTTTGGAATCTCAAGCAATCACAAGCAGATTTAGAAAACCGTCCATCCCTGAAGGAACAAATCTATCCTTGACAATCACAACGTGGCCACGTTTGCTGGCGGACTTCCACTTTGATTGTGTTATTGGACCACGCAGGGTGCCTGCAAAATTGTTGCAGGCGGGAAACACAGCAACAAAAATTGCTGGTCAGTTGTTTGGGGACTGATAAGCCGACTATCAGAAACTGGTGGTTAAGGTTGGAGCCGAGGAGGGATGAACACATTCAGATTGTTGTTTGCTCCACTTGGCACCTGTTCTGAGCAAACCTCATTTTTCTCCACTGCAACCTTTTGTAATGTCAGGCAATTTTCCACCGGGGGATCAACCAACAAAGATGAACAAGTGTAGCGCCCCTATCACGTGCTGAATTTGAGAACGAGTCACTAGCCTCACCAAGCCAAAATTCTGGAAAGACTCCCAATTTGAAATTATTGAGATTCCCAAAAAAGGAACATGATGACTTCAGTCTCTATGGGCTGTACCGACTCACCGTAAGCCTCTCTGCGTTTGTTTCGTGAATTTGCCGCAGGTGCTGCCAGACTATCGCAGTTACAAACTCGGCTGTGCTGTACCAGCAGCACTGGAGATTCCCAGGTGCAGAGTTCGCATGTCCAAATATGCATGGAAGGAACAGGAGGGAACTACAGCTACATTAGATGTGAGAAATAAAAGTCGAAGGCCGTTCGCATTCTTTTGTCCTGACCACGAAGATCTTATCTGGTTTGATCATCTTACTTCATCCAACAATTTTCGGGTGGATTTGAAGTGGACCTTTGAGCATCAGGTTGTTTTGCAACAACGTGGGGCCTTGTGGAAATCCTGCAGGCTGACAGAAGCAGGATGCACCTGCAAAAAAGTTTGGTTTACAGCATCTGGCCAAACCTGTGACCACTACTGCCGGGAGCCCTGGGCAGATCGATCGGATCTGGATATTTCATGATATTTCAATGATATTTCTGGATATCGATTTCCACTGAATTGGTATGATTTATTGGAGCTCCTGACCGGCAGCCGCCACTCGTTTGATTTGCCAAGACCTTTTTGCATTGGAAAACTCGGAAAACTGCAGCATGCTTTGACTTCTGGGCATTGAATGGAGATGAATCCAAGGTTGCAATCCAGACCAAGACTCTTCAAGGCCAGTGGGCAAGTAGTGCTGCAGCCCAATCATATCCCAAGATTGGTCAGGTTCAAAGCCCGATAGAACTGTGCCTACTAGAGTCAGTCTTCTGGGGACCACACGCTATACGTTGAAGGAAGAAACCGGAGTCCCCTACCGTATGTCCAAGGATTGTTTTATGGATAATTACGTATACATCAATTGCGTTCAATTGCCTATTTTTGTGGGACATGGTGTGGCATGGGTGTCGTGCTGCTCATTTCAAGCTCAAGAGAGCCTGGCCTATCCCTTGTAGCAGCGGCGCGCGGACTTACTGTCTGCGTTTGAGTTGCCAAATGCGGCGAGCATCGCAGCTCTTGCTGTTTTCCTTTGCATTCGGGGTGCAGGGCTATCAGCATGCAACTGTGCATTGCAAGGCCAGATCAATATATATATATCATTAAATTATCATTATATATCAAGATAATTCCAGATATAAGTTTGGAAAACAAGTTGCAAAGTACATGTCTTCAGATAGCCTGCGGAGATCTCAACAAGGTTTGAATCCAGCTATGTCACGTGATTTAATTTCATGCCCGTGCTTGTAAGAATTGTCAAAATCTCTGAATAGGCTTTTGAAACCCCTGCAGGACACTGCCCATGTGGGTCAATGGCCGCGCACATTTGCTTGCGCTTTGAATGCGCAAGATCCTGATGCAGAAGCCCACTACACAGATACGCTGAACGAGACGGGCTGGTCAAAGCTTTATGTCCGTGGGAATCTTGGTGACAGCAGTGCAAAATTCCTTGCCCAACTTTGGGATTGGTAAAATCATGTAATTAAAATCTTTTCCAACGCCAAATTTGGATGAGGAATGATCATGAGCCACCCAGCTTTCTGCCTTTTGCACACAGGATTGCCAAGGGCGCAAGTCTGAATGACAAGTTGCGCGTGGCGTTTGCTGCTGGGTATGTTGAGGGCGCCATGACTTCAAACCGCACCTGGCAACACTGGCAGAACTTCCTAAAGCGCCCTATCTGAAAGCAGCGGATTACTTTTTCGCTGTGGAAACTGCAAAGTGGTTCTTTGGGGCTCTGAAACAGTTTGCATATACTGACTGTCAGTTAGTGCAAAGCCAGCACAGGTCTGCTTATGACAACGACACTAGTCCTGCATATTTGAAAGCCAAAGACTTCCTGGTCGCCAATGACAACTTCGTCAGAGGGGAGTTGAACAGGTCGTACTCCACAGACGAATATTGGGCTGAGATGGCCATCATTTGGGCGCAACTTGATGGGTTGGTTGCCGGAAATGCAGCAACATGTGGAACGCGATGCCTGGATTTAAACGTGTTCCTATTCCTGCAGGCAGAACAGGACCGAGACAGAGGCTTTGTGTTTCCATACCATAACCTTGGGCTTCCCAATCCAAACATCTAATGAGAGGTAAACATGGGTAAACAGTTAAACAAGCTAAAAAGAAGTTCCAGTGCCTCCAGAATACAGAAGCTTTGCTCGACATCCAAAAACTGACGAACCGAGCAATACCAAGCACGACCAAGTCTTGGCTTCTACTCAAGACGAGCACTCGACAAAGCGTGAAAGTCCTGCTATGCATTGCTGTGCCATGTGCTATGAGGACCTGGATAGTGTTGCAGACCCTCCATCCGAGTGGACACTGGAAAGTGCTGCTGAGTACACTCGCCTCAGGAGCCATTGCTCTGTGCCTAGTCATCCACGACTTCCAGTTCTTTTTTGATGATTTTGCATTTGCTCTTCACACAGCTGCAATCATACCCCATTGTGAAAGTGTATGATATATATGTATATATTTATTGTATTTGTTTATACCTAACGTTTGGATTGGTTTTTGAAAAGAGGTCCCAACTGTTGGGGTTTGTTCTCAAAGTGCAAACTGACAGGAAGGGAATATTTTGATCTTTGTAGCGTGGACAAAAGAGAAGTGCCAGGCATGTGCCAGACATGTAGATGGATAAAGACGAACTGTTACTGTTTCCTCGATATCGAGATTGTCCAAGCGTGTAGTTGTTGCTGCTCATAAGTGCATACGTGCCATACGTTGGTCCGATTGGAAACACAGGCGATTGTCCGAGTGGCGCCAAACAACAGCGATCTTTACATGGGCCACAACACATGGACAGGCTACTACTCGATGCTCCGTCTTCTGAAGGACTTCCGCGGTGAGCTCGACTATACTGTACTACAATTACTTGCAAATACTTGTAATCTACAACAAGGCAGATTGGCGGCATTGGAATTATTGCAGGCTGTACAGCTGTACATGTCTTTTCCAACTCTCCAGCTGTAACTGCACAAATGTGATGCGTCTAACTATGATGTCTTAATCCTTCCGTGCTGACCCTGCAGGAGTACAATCTTCCCGTAGGTGGCAGTGCAGACCGTGTAGTGCAGAGTGGACACTTAGTTTGTATATCTATGCTGTGCATTTCTTCTTTGTGTTGTCTATTTTTGGTAGTAGAAACTGCCCCCAAACACTCTCCTTTGTGGAGAGCACAAACAACAAAGTCGATGTCCTTGCCCTGCTTTGATGTTCCCCCTTGTGGCGTTGGAACAAGAATCCTCAAGACATGTCAATGTCGAGCACGAAAGAGCTCAATGTCATTGCACTATGTTTCACTACATTAAAGTGCCGCTCCAGTTTGAGTGGCTGACTGTCAGATCTCAGGTTACTATGGTCAGCTTTACAGCGGTGATGATTTTTACGCTTTGAGTTCTGGCCTCACGGTGCAGGAGACCACCAATTCGCCACTCTGCACATATTTGGTGGACAGCAGCATAGCAATATTGTCCTCCAAACATTCAAAACATGTGTTTTTATAATGTCTAATCTGATGTATGTGCGTGTGTGTGTGTGTGTGTGTCAGTCATGTGTATATATGTGTATATATCATTTTTGGCTTCAAAATGAGCGCGTATGATACATTCATGTAATGCAGGGTCAGGACAAGGAAGCCAGCCCCTGAATCAGCTTCTATCAGCTTCTAAATAAGGTTGTACAAGCAATCTACTCGAAAGCTCATCCAGCCTCGTTGTGTCTTGACATGGGCGCGCACCATCTTGGCAAATCGACGAGCTGTGGATGGACCATCCTGGGTGAAATGGTTTTCACCTTTCAACTCAGGAACTATCAATAACCAGTGGATTCTTGGTATGCTTTTGTGGAAGTAAGTGTGCTGTTGTGTATTATCAAATCTCGGCCAGAACTTCCAATAACTCCAGCCATGACAACTTGAGCACCAAGGAGCACCATGCCAATGATGTTCTGCAGAAGTCAAACACTGTTCTTCCCAAGAGGCAATAGTGTAGTCTCACAGGTGTTCTTCCAAATGATAGGCCGTCATCACAGCAGTTTGCAATTCAAATCTACCGCGATCATCTTTGATTTTACATGTTTTTGAAGCTGATTGCTAAGGATGATTGCAATGATGGATCGCTTTAAAGCCAATCATGAAATCCCAGACGGCTTTCTCACTGTCTTGGAGCAAATGCCTGGCACTATCGTGTGGAAGGATGTGAGTCAGAATTTGAATCTTGCAAAATTGGCAAAGATTGTTTGAAGCAAATCGATAACATATGTCAATAGTGTAAATGCTCAACATCGCGGTCTTGTGGGAAGGGTGTGTGTGTGTGTGTGCAGAATTGGCCTGAATTCTCGGGATGCACCTTAGTAAAGTTGCTTCGTTTTGGTCAAAACACTTCGAATCACTCCGGATTGATTATGAATCCGATTCTGATTGTGGATTGAGGCGAGAACAAGGATATTGGGTGTCGTACAACTCCCCTTTCTTCAAGGAGATCCGTGAGGTATCTGGAGCTGATGACATGGAAAAACGCTTTGGCGACGCTTATTCCTACACTCGAAATCCCAGGGCCAAGATCTTCCAGCGTGATACAATTCACGCCACGGAAGCTCGGATAGTTTGGCTCACAAGTTTCATGGCGTTTTTGAAGGCTTGATCTTCCATGATCTCCCTACATGCCAAGATTTCAAGTGAGGCTTCCCAGGGGCTTCCCAATGGCTTCCCATCAGGACCTGGAGAAAGTGAAGTACTTGTTGCGCTACAACAACTGGCAGCATGACCCTTTGTCCGCAGCAGGCTACCGGGGGCCCACCGAGCCACGCGCACCGGAGAATGCCATTGCTGCGCGATATGATTTGCATCCATGGCCAAAGGTGGGATGTGTTTCAAGACGAGAGTCCCTGAAAACTTCGATTGTGGATGATTTGGGTCAGTTCAAAAAAACACAACTTGCATAATTTTACTATTTTCCAGTTTTGGCAATGTTTTGTCCCAAATTCGATCGATGTAGATTTCTTTCTTTTGTGGTCATGTTTTTACGTACTCGGGTTATGATTCCAAGTTCTGCATCCTGTTTTTTTTAATGCTATAGTCTCAATCAAATTGATGCATAACTTGCCCAACAAATGGCAGTGTTGTCTTGACATGTTTTGACAACTTAAGGAGTTGATGTTCCGGGCTCTGTCGCTGATTCATGCTGATTTATACACACTTGTATCGCCACATGGGCTCAAGGAAAACTGGCACCCGAAGAAAGGAACCAAGGGGGTTTGCTCCGACCACTATTTTTTTCTAAGCTTCCAGATTCTTTAAGTCCACCAAGAAAATAGACATCTTCGTCTTCAAAGCACCTTGAAAATTGACCTGATTACTCCCGATTAGAGGAGAAGCTGCTTGCGTTCCATCCCTTCACCCACAGGTGAGAAAACCTTTTGGAAACACCGATGCAAAGATTTGCAGAGCGGCAGACTGCTTGGCAATGCGTTTTAGCGCAATCAGCGGACCAACAGCAGATGATCAGCCTCCTTTCGCATGGGAAGGTGACTGGGAATCTTCTCCTCACATCGGACACCCCCTTCGCTGGAATTTCAGCTGGGTGGATTTCGCGGCAAGCGATTTCTTGGAGTCTGATGAGTCTGCTATAGTGATATAGAGCAGAATACTGCTAAGACACATGATGCGATAGCTCGCAGGTTGGTGTGACGGAAAATCGTAGCGTTGCTGAGCTCAGAAGTCACAGGTAGTCAGAGCATCCTTCCCAAAATTGGATGAAACAATCGTGCAAAAGAGTTGCTTAGTACACTTCAGTACCTCTGAAGCAGGTCTTGGTGCGAAGTGGAACAGCCTTTATGCCTGGCACTTGGAAGATTGGCCATGTCAGGAGAATCTATGACAATCACATGCTACAGAGAGATGATCTTCGGATGATCTTCGATGATTTTTGATGCATTTGGTGTCTGACTGCCCATGGAAATGCCAGGTCAAGGAGCAGATTGGGGTGCTTGCGACAGCGAGGAGGATCCGATCTTGGCGGGGAGCTTTCCGGTGTGTTCGCAACCCAGAGCATTTTTGAGTCAGAAGCACACGGTGATGGTTTTTGACAGCTTGTGATGATAGACGTATAATGACTCACAATGACGTATGAACATATTAAATTGTATTAAATCGTATAATACAACATATACGACCAGGATGTTGGCTGTGCAGAGGCAAAATGTGATGTCGTTTGCGAGATATCTTTCTGTCAGGTGTCCGTGTGGTCCCATCCAATGCCACAACCATCTATGAATATGAGCCCTGCTGCTCTCTCAGAATGCAGTTTTGAAATGTTTCAATAATATGCTTTAACACTGATTTCTGTGACTTGCTACTCGTGAACCTGTGAAAGAAGCAACGAGTCTGGATGCGTGGATGCGATTGAGGTCAGCATCGCTTTACTTACGTCAGGCCTGGCAATCATTTCACAACGGAGCTTAAAATCGATAGTTCTTGGATGTTCTTGGTGGAACCCCCATAAAGGGGCCTTCAGCTCGTTGTCTGCGGGCCAGTTCATCCTCATGGAGGGGAAAACCACTGATGTCAGTTTTTGGCCCTTGTGTTTTTTGCATTTGACTTGGACCTGGCATGATCATATGATATGATAAGATGATATGATTGCGCTAAAGTCATGCACCGAAGTTAAAGAAGTGAACAACATCGACAATTCACCAAATTCGAGGCAACCTCATGTAGACAGCCTTTCGCCTCGTTCTGGTCCGTCCACGGGTGGCACCAATGTTGGGAAGACCCAGATGTGGAAAGCTGCTTCAAGGCAGTTGCCCATAGTCCAGCTATGTCCAGCTATCAACTGACCATGAGGTCAGTTGATGTTTCGAAGCAGAAACAAATCAAGAATCATCAGGTCATTCCATAGCCGCAAGTCATTCAGGTCATGCTTATGTTGTGGTTTGGGTTGGTGGTTTGGGGGGTCTGGAAAATTAAGACTGTTTGATTTTCCTTGTAACATGTGTAACAATCAATACAAACAGGATCAAGCTGTCTTGTGGCGGTTTCATGTCTCTGCCCCTAAGGTCTCGTTGCATGGCCGCTACTTTCCACAAGCAAGACTTGGAGGCTTGTTGTGCCGATTTGGCCAGAAGCTTAACAGAAGGAGCATTCGTCGTTATTGCAACTATGCTATTGGCTGTTGGTGATATTGTGTGTAAACACCAGGGTGGTATGCTGAAAGTTGAAAGCGTACTGGAATCTCAAGCTGTCATATTTAGAATTTAGACCGCAGGCAGAATAAGTAATTACAGTAGGTGTCACTTCGGTGCCGGGGCAGGGTGTTCACGGTGTTTGCCCTTTTCTGAAAGAGAAGGCCTTTGAATTTCCTGCCAAGGTGAAGGAACCACTAGTTCGATCGCTCCTGCGAGATGGATAAGCAGACAAGAGATTGCCTGTGTCTGTTCCTTAAGATCCTCCTGCAAACTGAACCGCCACATAATGAACATATACATTGCTTGCAGACAGAAGCAATTCCTGCTCCTGTCCTGCCTTTGCGCTGCCTCTGTAGCGAGAGAACTGTACAATGAAAGTTCACTCAGTCATTCCGAAGTCATTCCCTTTTTCAATTTTTCTTATGTAGTTGATCATAGGACATTGTGTGTACCAACTAGACAAGGAGACCATAGTGTGTGTCGCGCGGTTATGCACACTTCCTATCTTTTATATAGATATTTATCACTTTCAAAGATTTCATCCTGAGGTTTCTCCGCAGGTGATTGGTGCCTTTCATGCCACAAGGACTGGCAAGACCGGCATGGCCAGCGCCTGTGCAATCCCAGCACTCGCACCATGCACCAGGACAGTGCCAGTGACTATCTCCATCAATGGGGGATCTGATTGGACGCTGGGGAGCCCTGACACAGAAGATGTCGAGGAAGAAGGCACTGCCTCAAGTGATACGATAGGTTCTTCTTGAGTTGCTGATAGCATGCACGAGCGTACATCATCTTACATACATCGTATCTATTGACTGTTGAGAAACATCCAAACACAACAATTTCCCGGGCTCTAAGATTCCGGGAAGCTTTGCGTCATTTTCCATTGTCGTGAAACAAAGCACAAGGCAGAGAGGAGGTCCCCGAAACACCATGCAACAAGCCTCGACTACGCTTCACATGTCCTCTTCACTGTGAGCTTGCACTGAGTGGTAGTGAGATAAGCGGAGGGTATGGTGGCATATGGCCGGGTGACATATCTCAGTGACGGAAGAGATTGTAAGATGTTGACAGTGCCTAGGCCAAGCACTGCCTACTTCAGCTTTGTGAAGGAGTTGCGAGGTGCTGAAACCTGGGACCCCGGGCAGAGAGTCTAGTTGCATGTTGAGGCTTTCAGCACATGGGAGATGAAATGAAACAAGATGAATGTTTTGCATTTGTCGTTCTGCATGTTGTTTTGCATGTTGTTCTGCAAGTAGACGAGCCTTGATCGCTGGCACGCTGGCAGGCACAATCTATCCAAGCTTTGGCCCACGGCGAGGTGGAACACTGCTAGACGCAACTTGTCTGACTTCGTCATCCTTCTCCACTTGGTTGAATTCACCAGTGGCAATTTGTTGACTTGAAGATTGCCAATTTAGTGAGATGAGAAGAATTGAGATGTGTGTAAATTAGACATGGCAAGGAAACCATTCGACGGAACTTTAAGACTCTTTAAGACAAATTGGACACTTCTTGACTCTGTCACCAAGAAGATCAAGAAGTCAGTTCCGAGGTTCACGTGCCGCGAGACACCGACACCGAGTTGAATGAGCTTTCACAGGTCCGAGTCTCAGAGGCAGCAATGTCAAAGCAGAGGACGAGATACAAAGAGCACTGCCTTGTTTCGATCGTTCTCAGGAAGGGGTTGGTACAAGATTTGCAGATATGATATGTCATAAGTGGGATGAATGATTAATGCTTGTAGATGCTTATAGCAATCTTATAGCATCTTATAGCTTGCAGGGTGGCAAGCTGTCTCGTTGTCCTTCGAAAAAGACTACAATACTTTCAAAAAGAGAGGGAAAGTTGAGGACAAGTGGCATAAGTGGCTGGGACTCCAAGTCATTCCAAGTCCATTTTGTTTTGTCGAGGTGGTCAGCTGCTGCTTTGGCCAGCCCCCGGCAACCATCATGCCAGCAAGCAGGATCTCAGATACGCGAGAGTCTCAGTTCACAATAAATGATTCAATGCTAGAAGTCCAATGCGCACGCTTGCTCTATCACTTTCGTGAAGATCTGGCAATTCACTTTGTATGGTTGTTCCGTGTATTGAACTTTGAATCTTGTGCATTGAAAGTGTGTCATTTGTGGAGGCCTTTCGTTGGTTCAAAAGTGACCAAAAGCTGAGTGAGGCTCTACCAATGCAAGACACCACCCTGGCCGCAGAGTCCTGCTCAAGTGAGCATTGGAGTGGCACAGGCAGCCCGATGATTGTAGGTCCTCTGAAGCAAGAACTCTCAGAATACCGGCCACCAGAATCCTTCAGCGCCTCAGATGGAGCATGTTTATCCATGTTTGTCCATGTTTATCCATCACTATATCCATTGTTATCCATTATTTATGTCAAGGGTGTGGTGAAGTTCATGTGCCGAGATGTGCCGAGCATCTCCATCTAGGCAGACGGCCGATGCCAAAGTCCTCCCTACGCCAAGTTCGACTACGTGGAGTCGAAGCCTCAGAAGCTGATCTCAGCTTTGGGAAGTGATCAGAATTTCCGATGATTTTCCGATGTTTTTCAAATTGAGGCCATGGAAAATCACCAGGATCTATCCCTCTGAGTTTGATGAGAAGCAACAGGCAGAAGGCTGGGACCTCTTCGCCCTAATGTTTTTCCTGTGCAAAGGACTAAGGACACTGGTGAGCTCTTCAGCAGATGCTGAACATTGGACATTGGGAATTGAATGCGAAGAAGCTTAATAATATGTTTAATGAGTCACGAAGAATTCACCATCTCAGCATGGCCGAATTGTTGATGTATATATATATATATCATAATGATTGCAATACATTACAATACAATACATTACAATGCACTGGCTTGGACACTGATGTGGGAAACCTTGCACAGCAGCTGTAGGCTTCAGGCTGTTCATCTCTGGAGAGAATTTCCTCCCAGCGAAAACCGCGATCTGTCGCTTGGGTGGCCGCATTTTGGCGCCTGCAGAGGCCCGCAAGGGTTCTGGCTTGATGCGTTGACAGTCGAATCGAGGTCAGTTTTGTTGGCAATTGACACCCTGAGGTGATCGGAACCAACTACACACTCTTGTGCATGGTACCTCCAACAGGCTTCCAACTCGCCAGGTGCTTAGACAGGTCTCACTTAGATGTGGTTGTCGTATTTGTTGACAGAGCCGGACAGAGCTGCTAGAAAATCATGTATTACTTTGCATGACTTTGTATTTGTATATCTTTGTACAAAATATCTTTAAAACTACATCTGTTTTATGTAATGAAGTGTAATGAATATCTATATTTATGACCGTTTATGACATAATGCTAAAAGCTTCCTGGAAGAATATCACTTCAACGCACTTCACAAATGGCTCAGGAAGGTTCGCCAGGTGGCCGCACATACGAAGTCGAGGTTTGGGACTCCGCACGGTCTCATGATCCCAATCCGGACCAAATACCGAAGACATCTGAAGACAATTCCGAAGACATCCAATGGTTCAAATGGCGGTTTCCTCTCTGGGTACCGGTACACCCGGTACCGCGAGTGCTTCTGAATTGTTTGAAAGACCCAGAACTCACGGATGGAAACACATCGAATTTCACGCAGTACAGACATGTACAGACAACATGACACAATGCTTTAAAGCCCAGTGCTTGTACTGTAGCTCTGTAGCTGGCAGGTTGCCATCAATGGCCAGGACTTTGTTGGTGGAACTCCACCTGCCTGGATCATAGTCTTGGATAGTCTTGGTGTGTATTGATTGTGCCATTTCTATTTTGCTGTGGGCTATTTGCACGATATGGGCCTGCTACGACGTGCATATTCGCATATTCCGGTGTATATGTTCACTTTCTTGGCGCCCTGGCATTGCTCAATCAGCAAGCAGTGCATTGCTCATGAAGCAAGCAGGGCATTATGGGGCATTGTTACTTGTTCTATATCATGTTGCAACTTTTCGAAGGTGCTGGTGCGCTTCGTCACGGCCACTGCGATTGTCACAGCTGGGATCTCAGACAATCCGCCGGCCATGAAGGCACCGCAGTTTGCTCAGGTGCATTACGCAAGATGACTTGGTACTGTATGACATGGGTTAAAAGTAGTTAATCAGATTGACAAGACACAATGCAACACGATGGAACACAATTTTCTTGAAAGGATATACGAGGTTTGTCCAAATAGCGTTTCTCTTTTGTTCAATCCATGTGCTGTGCTTGTCACATCCACGATCTCCGGATGTTTGCCTTGCCTTAGAGACTCAGGTGGAGCCTGCAAACGTCTCCGCTCTGGGGCACTTGCCATTGACTGTGGCAGGTCCTCATTGGCTGTGTGAGTGGTTTTGTACGTATGTCTGCTGGTGTAGATTGAGCTGAACTTGTGCAGAGACATCCAAGACTACAAACTGGAAATGCCAATGAAGAAAGCAATCGAAATATACAGAAATAATGTTGAAATCATGTTGATCGTTGGAGCAAATTGCACTGTTGGAGGATCAGGACTGAGCGCAGATGTGCGCTATTGCATCTTTGGGGAAGATGAACGCGCGGTTGAGGTGCCACAGGAAGGAGAGTCGCATTTATTCCGCCTTCACTCGAGTACAACAGGATCCTGAATTTCAACGGATGTTTCCTATCCATAGTCCATTCTGCGTGATTCTGCACATCCTGCCAACTGACACCCTTTGAAGTCATTGCAGATGGTAAAATTAGAATTGAATGTCGTGAGAACTCACTACAAGTTTCAACCCTTTGAGCAATCCAGCAAATGTGGGTTGAAGCAGATAAGCAGGGTGCCGCGAACGGAGTGAGTAAAAATCCACTTTCGCAGCTCTTAAACTTTCTCGGGATGAGGGGCTGGATCCGGGATGACCAGCTGCGGTTCGTGTTGTAGTTATTTCCTTGTAGTCGTCGTATGTCGTCGTTGTTGCTCTTTTCCATGTTTCTGCTGCTTGCGCTGCTTCCATCCCTTAGTTTGGATCAGAATACCCTGAAGGAGAAGGTTGGGCAGTTGTGCAGTGCCGTTTGATGAACGTCCACATGCCTGCTAAAGGAGACATCTACTAAACCATTTAAGAATGACAGCACCATGATAGTTGGCACTGCTGGGTCGAGCACATCATTTCACTCCAGGTGCCTCTAGCATCACTGGCGAGTGAGCGAGAAGTGGTTTGCAAGGGCCTCAAAGGTGGCAGGAGGTCTACTTTCCTCCAGAGAGGGGATGCCCAGTATGGGCAGCGCAGTGACACCGTATCAATCTGCCCGAGCAAAACACTTCAAGAAACTATTCAAAAATATGCAATGTGACTGCCTGTTTGCATGGTGACGATGATCGCCATTGGCCCAAGATCACCCCTCACACACACTCGTCTCTCGTGATTCCGCAAACCTCCGCCATGTCGGCCTTGGTTGCACTCTCGATGTTCTCGCTCTTCATGGTGAGCACCGCTGCAACCGTAGCTGAGCTTGAACCTCTCGAGCCCAGCTGCATGTTGCAGAAGCCAAGGAGCAACAGCTGGAGCAAAAGCTTGTGGTGCAGGAGCAACTGCACCAGCAAGTGACTCTGCTGCAGCCTCCAGCTCCTCCTGGCTCGACCTTTCAATGCGGCCCCAAATGCAGATGCGAAAATTATGGGGGACAAAATTTGGATTTGACAATTGATGAATGCTTTGATAAATGTCAAGGCCGCCTGGGATTCATATTCACTCCAAACCCGCCAGGCCCAGGAAGCACTGACTGCCGGTGCTGCAATGGCCTCACTCTGGTCCGGAGAGACGCCACTGCCACCCCCCCGGTCACGACTGATTGGTACTTATACACCCAGGATTTCCCACCACCAGCTCCTTCTGGCTACGCCCGGCAATGCGGTCCTTATTGCAGATGCGAAAACTATTTCGGCCCTTCCGGCGGCCCTTCCGGCGGTGGGTGGCAGGGTTTGAATATTAGTGGATGTGCAAGACAATGTGAAGACCAGATGCTGCAGACTTGGAATGGATTCATATTCGCCCCGTTGGGTCCACCACCAGGCACAAGTGACTGCCGGTGCTGCACCGACCTGACCCAGAGAGACTCCACTGCCACCCCGCCGGTCACCACTCAGTGGTATTTGTATTCGCCTTATATTGATCCGCCTTCACCAAGCCCGCCTCCAGCTCCTCCTGGCTCGACCTTTCAATGCGGCCCTAAATGCAGATGCGAAAATTATGGGCCACAGATTTTGGGTTTGACAATTGATCAATGCTTTGACCAGTGTCAAGGCCGCCTGGGATTCATATTCACTCCAAACCCGCCAGGCCAGCCAGGAAGCACTGACTGCCGGTGCTGCAATGGCCAAAATCTGGTCCAGATAGACGCCACTGCCACCCCCCCGGTCACGACTGAGTGGTATTTATACACCCAGAATCTTCCACCAGCAGCTCCTTCTGGCTACTCCCGGCAATGTGGTCCTTACTGCAGATGCCAAGGCTTTTTCGGTCAATGGGCCGGTGAGACTGTTGCCTCATGTGCAACACGATGTCCCACTTCGGAAGGGTTCATATTCGCCCCGTTGGGTCCAAGTAACCCACCAGGCACAAGTGACTGCCGGTGCTGCAGCAACCTGGTCCAGAGAGACCGAAATTCCGCTCCTGCGGTCCAAACTCAGTGGTATTTGTATGCACTCTTGCCGCAGCCTTCTTCAACATCTTCAACTCCACCGCCTTCAGTTCCACCGCCTTCAGTTCCACCGCCTTCACAGCCGCCTCCTGCAGCAGCCATCGGAGATCCACATATCACCACTTTTGATGGCCAACGTTACACTCTTCTCAGCCAGGGCACCTTTTCGCTGTGGCACTTTTCAGGCGTGGAGACAGACTTTCATTCAGAAGAGATTGGCGGAACCAAGAAGCTTCCCATCGATTGGCAAGTCTATGCGCACTATGCAGGTCGCCAGTCCTTCACANTTCAGAAGAGATTGGCGGAACCAAGAAGCTTCCCATCGATTGGCAAGTCTATGCGCACTATGCAGGTCGCCAGTCCTTCACAAAAGGCTTGCTTCTCATCGACAGATCAGGAGGATCCATGCGACAAATGCTCGAGATCACTTCACAGGACTGCAAGTGGAAAGCACGAAAAGGAGACGAAGAGTGGACAGTGGTGGACCCGGCGCACAATGCAGAGATCTCTGTCTCTGATGGTGGAGAGTACGTCACAGGCTTCGACCTCGGCAGGACCGTGACCGCTCCTCATGGCCATCGCTTTCCCAACCGTGTGCGCTTCAACATGAATACCAAGGATGGCAAGTCAGACATTGCAGTCCTGAGCCTCAGTTGTAGGCCAAACCACAACATCAACGTCCAAATGTCCATGAAACGCAAGAGTGACGAGCAATTCGTGGATGGTGAATTGAAGGTAGCACGCAAGTCGCTATCTATGCTGCAGACATCCACCGACTCTGAATTCAGAGCCGATGGCAAGTGGGAAGACCTTGGAGGAAGTAAACAAGCAGCTCTGTACCTTCAGCTATTTGATGAAACAAATCGAACATCCGTTGCCTTGTTACAATCGCACGGCTGCGGTGATGCTGAAAAGGACTGGGCCAAACAGACTTGTTCCAAGCATTTGGGAAAGGCGCATGACACAGAGGATGCAGATTATCTTGAGGATTGCATTTATGACCTTTGCCATGGCGCTGGCGAGACGCAAGCAGAACTTGCAGCAGAGCTTCTCGCCACGACCAAAGCCAATTAGAGAAATTCCTTGCAATTGACTTACAATGAGTTCCATCGTGGCGCAAAAGCCGTCGGTGAAAAAAAGACGTTGTTTCTCGTAACAGATGTAGTGAGACACAAAGTTGACTGGGCACTGCTGAAGTCAGCTCAAGTCACAAGTTGCAAGTATTACAGTATCCTACTATTGCCCGTTAGATCGATGCACAGCAAAACGGGCTTGAATTGGATCGTTTTCCATCAGATTCTAACGCAACTTGCATGACTTCTCTTACAGTTTTACCATTCACGCGGTAAGAATTGACGCTTGATGCCTCTCCCAGGCATCACTCCACATTGGGAGATTCGTCCTTATGGCGCTGTCTCCGAGCGTCAACCTTTGCATGGTTGAATCATGCCACGTTGCTTCTGCAGATTGCGGTCTGAGAGGTCTTCACAAAGCTGGTAGAACATCGAACATAATTTTGATCCAGCATTTCTTCCACGCCTTCTACATGCTTTTCTTGTTCACGGTATTTCCCTGTCATTCCTTGGCAGGTGTCATGGTTCGACTTGCCTCGGATGGTGTGGGTACGGCAAGGAGTCCTTCCGCTTACGTCACCTTTGCAACCTGGCTGATAACCATTGAAAACTATTGAAATAAGCAGGCTTTCAGAACCGGATTCGATGGTGCCGTCAGTGCCTTTATTTAGTGTGCCCCCAGGTCGCTTATCCATATGCCCACACTGTGGATCCAAATGAAGGGCCAGTCGAAGGTGCCTGGGCTTGAGTTTGTGCTTTGGACACCATACATAGTTCTTGTAGTGACATTGTAGTGCTAGTCTAGAATAGTCCAAATTCGTTCCTTTTCTTTCCTTTTCTACAGGCTTCAATTATCGAAGGAAGTTTGGAAGTCAAACTTCCGACAATATGGACAGATGGAAAAGCCAAGATGGGAAGAGCAACAAAAGAGAGAAGATCAGACAGGAGAAAGTCAGAAGAGAGAAGATGCAGGTGCGAGAAAGGTAGGAAAGTCGTTAAACATTGTGTTTTTGCAATGTTTTGTGGCTCCCGAGGGTCGAAAAGTAGGCTCGCTAAAGCGGCGGGCGCGGAGCCATCTGGGGAGATGAGAGATGAAAAAGTGCACGCAGTTTTGGCGCTAAGCGCATTTTGAAGCACAAAGATACAGAACACCTCATGCTCAGAGCACTTTTGGAAGTTGAGATGTTGAAAAAGTGCACGGCGCTGTGGGGCGAAGCGCATTTCGAAGTCAAAATGTTAAAAAAAAACACAGGTTCGGATTGAGATGTCGAAAAAAGCGCACGACCTTGTGGCGTGAAGCACGTTCGCAAGCCGACTGCAACTACAACTACACGTACACCTACAACTACAACTAACTACAACTACGCTACCACTACACTACACACTACACTTCACTGCACTTCACTGCAACCACACTACATTACACTACGTTACACTACAATAGATGACACCTACAATTACAACCACAACCGCAACTACAAGTACCACTAACACTGCCAATACAAATACAACCACAAGTACAACTACAACTACCTACAGTATCAGTACCACTATCACTACCACTACCACTACACCTGCACCTACAACTACAACTACAACCAAACTACAAGTAGAACTACAACTACAACTACATTACGCTACACCTGCGCCTACAACTACTACAACTACAACTACATCACAACTACAACAACGACAACGCCAACAACAACAACAACAACAACAACAACGACAACGACAACCACAACCACAACCACAACCACAACCACAACCACAACCACAACCACAACCACAACCACAACCACAACAACTACCACTACCACTACCACTACCACTACCACTACCACTACGACTACTACTACTACTACTACTACCACTACTACCACTACTACCACTACTACCACTACTACCACTACTACCACTACTACCACTACTACCACTACTACCACTACTACCACTACTACCACTACTACCACTACTACCACTACTACCACTCTACTACCACTCTACTACCACTATACTACCACTATACTACCACTACGACCACTACTACCACTACTACCACTACTACCATTACTACCACTACTACCACTACTACCACTACCACTACTACCACTACTACCACTACTACCACCGCTACCACCGCTACCACCGCTACCAGTGCTACCACCGCTACCACCGCTACCACCGCTACCAGCGCTACCACCGCTACCGCCGCTACCGCCGCTACTGCCGCCGCTACCGCCGCTACCTCTACTGTTGCTGCTGCTGCTGCTACTACGACTACTACTACGACTACTACTACGACTACTACTACGACTACTACTACGACTACTACTACGACTACTACTACGACTACTACTACGACTACTACGACTACTACTACTACTACTACTACTACGACTACTACTCACTACTACTACTACTACTACTACTCCTCCTCCTCCTCCTGCTGCTGCTGCTGCTACTGCTACTGCTACTGCTACTGCTACTGCTATGACTACTACTACCACCACCACCACCACCACTACTACTACTACACTACTACTACTACTACTACTGCTGCTGCTGCTGCTGCTGCTGCTGCTGCTGTTACTACTTCTGCAACAACAACAACAACAACAACAACAACAACTACTACTACTACTACTACTACTACTACAATTACTACTACTACTACTACTACTACTACTACTACTACTACTACTACTACTACTACTACTACTACTACTACTACTACTACTACTACTACTACTACTACTACTACTATACTACTATACTACTACTACTATACTTCCACTTCTACGACCACGACGACTACGACTACGACTACGACAACAACAACAACAACAACAACAACAACAACAACAAAAACGACGACGACGACGACGACGACAACGACAACGACAACAACAACAACAACAACAACAACAACAACTACTACTACTACTACTACTACTAGTCGAAGGAAGTTTAGAAGCTAAACCTTCCGACAATATGGACAGATGCAAAAGCACAGCCCTGAAGAAGGTCAGATGATGGAGACAGTCAGAAGATGAGAAAGTCAGAAGAGAGAAGATGCAGGTGCGCGAAAAGGTAGGAAAGTCGCGAAACACTGTGTTTTTCCAATGTTTTGTGGCTCCGGAGGGTCGAAAAGTAGGCTCGCTAAAGCGGCGGGTGCGGAGACATCTCGGCAGATGTTGTGGCGCGAAGCACATTTGGAAGTAAAAAGTGTCAAAAACTGACGGTCTCGGAGCACTTTTGGAAGTTGAGATGTTGAAAAAGTGCACGGCGTTGTGGCGCGAAGCACATTTGGAAGTAAAAAGTGACAAAACACACCAGCTTCGNATGTTGAAAAAGTGCACGGCGTTGTGGCGCGAAGCACATTTGGAAGTAAAAAGTGACAAAACACACCAGCTTCGGAGCACGTGTGGAAGTTGAGATGTGCAAAAAGTGCACAGCGTTGTGGCGCGAAGCACATTTGGAAGTCAAAAGTGGCAACACACAGCATTCTCGGAGCACTTTTGGAAGTTGAGATGTTGAAAAAGTGCACGGCGTTGTGGCGCGAAGCACATTTGGAAGTAAAAAGTGACAAAACACACCAGCTTCGNATGTTGAAAAAGTGCACGGCGTTGTGGCGCGAAGCACATTTGGAAGTAAAAAGTGACAAAACACACCAGCTTCGGAGCACGTGTGGAAGTTGAGATGTGGAAAAAGTGCACAGCGTTGTGGCGCGAAGCACATTTGGAAGTCAAAAATGGCAAAGCACAGCGTTCTCGGAGCACTTTTGGAAGTTGAGATGTCGAAAAAGTGCACGGCGCTGTGGCGCGAAGCACATTTGGAAGTGAAAAGTGTGAAAAACTGTCAGCTCCGGAGCACTTTTGGCAATTGAGATGTCGAAAAAGTGCAAGGCGCTGTGGCGCGAAGCACATTTGGAAGTGAAAATCGTAAAAAACTGAGGGTCTCGGAGCACTTTTGGATGTCCAGACGTCGTTTTGTGTGGCCGGGGCAAGGGATTCGGCACCTGGTCAGGATGAGCTAAACGTGTGGGTTTTGTAGCATTTTCAAAAACGACGGCAAGCGTGGGACATTTGAAGAGGATTTCCACAGATGCATTTGTCGTGGCAGGCGCAGTACAAGAGACAATTCAAGCAAACATGTTGAGAGGTCAGGGCGCTGATTTGCTGAGAGGGGTTGCATTTTGGAGTATCAGATCATGAGCTATGCTAAGATGATTTTTCGTGACAGGTGCAGCACTTCGTATGACCTGGAGTCACGTTTTCGTGGCAGGCGCAATACTTTAGAGACATGGCACGGAAAAATCGCAAAACGCATTGGTACGAGGCCGTCAGCTCTACAGTGAACTTTCCATTTTTTCATTTTTGAAGGAAGTCTCGCAGAATTGCTTCGTTTTTGATGTTGTCAAATTGGAAAATGGAGGCAGTCTCGCAGATTTGCTTCGTTTTTTGAATGTTACACTACAACAATAACTACAACTACATCTACAACATCTACAACTGCAACTACTACAACTACAACAACTACACCACAACAGCCACTACAACTCCAGCTACAACTACAACAACTACAACTACAACGACAACAACAACTACAACTACAACAACTACAACTACACCCACAACTTTAACTACATGACAACTACAACTACAACTACTACAACTACAAGAACTACAACTACAACTTCAACTACAACTTCAACTACATGACAGCTACAACTACAACAACTACAACTACAACTACAACTTCAATTCCATGACAACTACAACTACAACAACTACAGCAACTACAACAACTACAACAATTACAACAACTACCAAAACTACAACTACAACTACATTACAACTACAACTACAACCACAACCACATCTACAACTACAACCACAACTACAACTACAGTACATTACAACTACACTGCGCTGCCTCCAACCACTTGTCGGTCCATCAGTGGGTTCGCTCCGTCATCCATCATTCACAGCAACGAGCTGCTCCTATAGGTTTTCTATTTTTGAAACTTCCGCCACCGCCTTGTGCGGTACTACTGGTACTAGTACTAGTACTACTACTACTACTACTACTACTACTACTACTACTACTACTACTACTACTACTGGTACTGGTACTACTACTACTACTACTACTACTACTACTACTACTACTACTACTACTACTACTACTACTAGTACTAGTACTGGTACTAGTACTGGTACTAGTACTAGTACTAGTACTACTACTACTACTTCTACTACTACTACTACTTCTACTACTACTACTACTACAACACTACTACTACTACTACTACTGCTGCTGCTGCTGCTGCTGCTACTACTTCTGCAACAACAACAACAACGACGACGACGACGACGACGACGACGACGACGACGACGACGACCTACTACCTACTACCTACTACCTACTACCTACTACCTACTACCTACTACCTACTACCTACTACTTACTACTACTTACTACTACTTGCCACTACTTACTACTACTTACTACTACTTACTACTACTTACTACTACTTACTATTACTTACTACTACTTACTACTACTTACTACTACTTACTACTACCTACTACTACTTACTACTGCTTACTACTGCTTACTACTGCTTACTACTGCTTACTACTACTTACTACTACTTGCTACTACTTACTACTACTTACTACTACTTACTACTACTTACTACTACTTGCTACTACTTGCTACTACTTGCTACTACTTGCTACTACTTGCTACTACTTGCTACTACTTGCTACTACTTGCTACTACTTGCTACTACTTGCTACTACTTGCTACTACTTGCTACTACTTACAACTACTTACTACTACTTACTACTACTTGCTACTACTTGCTACTACTTGCTACTATTTCCTACTACTACTACTACTACTACTACTTACTACGACTACTTCCTACGACTACTTACTACGACTACTTACTACTACTACTACTTACTACTACTACTTACTACTACTACTACTACTACTACTACTTACTACTACTTACTACTACTACTACTACTACTACTACTACTACTACTACTACTACTACTACTACTACTACTA
>BGPT01001977.1:99904-116945 GCA_003297045.1 Symbiodinium sp. clade C Y103 | reverse complement strand
TAGTGGTCTACTTCTCCGATCTTCCAGCCCTGAGGATGAATGCAGACCCCAGAAGCAAGTGGCTGTTGGCCCGAGACCCTGCTCACCTCATCGCTCGTGCCACTAGCTCCGCCCGATGCCAAGCTCTCCTCCTTTGCACAGAGGAGGACAAAACTGACCAGGCTTGGAAAGACAAACCATTTTGGGATAACCCATCAAAAAAATGATTAAGTAATCAGGGAACAAGAATCTGNNNNACTGGTGCTGGAAGCTGTGCAACGGAAACGGGAGAATGATGCCAAGTATCTTTCAAAGGCTAACAAGAGAAGGAAACTCAGAGAGATGCCCACTCTCCCAAGTATTCTGCACAAACCTATGTTTGTACTGGACCATGAGATTCTACAAAGTGTAGACTTTGCCAACAACTGTGTAGCCAAGGGGTTACAAGCATCCAACATCAAGGAGCGGGGCGTCTAGGTAGTTATGCGTTCTAAAATGATCCAAAAATATATGAGCAGGTGAATGATAAATAACAGGTTATACCGAGTTACTTATAATAGTAGTAGTCCCAGGAGTCAATACCGAGTGCGGCCCTTCCAGGATGCAACTGTGTTTATCGTGAAGAATGTGGAGAACATTCCTCTGCGTGTCTTGTGGAATGCGGCCTTGTGTGGTGGGGTCATTTGTGGGCCTGAATATGTTATCCGTGGAGATGGGCCTTGCATGACCTATCATGCGGCTTTGAGTACGCAGCGGCTTTTATGGATGACTGAAAGATTCGTGAGGGCACATGGCAGCCTATCCCATGGAACACTTCACAGGATGGTGTGTGAAAGGGTATACCGACGTGTTTCAAAATTCTAATTTGTTTCAACCTGCTTTGGTTACAAATTCATGTTTGTTTTGAAGTCTTATGTCTTATGACTTATGAGTTACGACTATAGTGGTCTACTTCTCCGATCTTCCAGCCCTGAGGATGAATGCAGACCCCAGAAGCAAGTGGCTGTTGGCCCGAGACCCTGCTCACCTCATCGCTCGTGNTTGCACAGAGGAGGACAAAACTGACCAGGCTTGGAAAGACAAACCATTTTGGGATAACCCATCAAAAAAATGATTAAGTAATCAGGGAACAAGAATCTGGATCTTTTATCAAACATGGGGTTTTAACCGACTCCATTTTGGGAAAACCAGCCACAGGTTTGAGATAACCCTATTTAGCAATAACGAACCACAATTGCGAGCTAACCCCATTTTGGGATAACCAACTTCATCCAANTTTTGGGAAAACCAGCCACAGGTTTGAGATAACCCTATTTAGCAATAACGAACCACAATTGCGAGCTAACCCCATTTTGGGATAACCAACTTCATCCAACATGAGATAACCCCATTTTCGGAACGGGCAACCTTTCCCAAGATGAGATAACCCCATGTTTGGATAACCAACCACATGATTGAAAATAACCCTATTTTGAGAAAGTAAAACCCACATTTGCCAGCTAACCCGATGTGCGGATAACCAACCTTCCAACATGAGATAACCCCATGTTGGGAATGTTGGGATATCCCCTATACTTATGTTAGGATAGGTGTGACAAAACCATAGAATTAAAAAACCCATCTCCCTATGCCGCCCGTCCACTCACNGTTGGGAATGTTGGGATATCCCCTATACTTATGTTAGGATAGGTGTGACAAAACCATAGAATTAAAAAACCCATCTCCCTATGCCGCCCGTCCACTCACATCACCACGAGCGCGGCATCCAAGGTGGATCCCGAAGAGTTTGAAATGCTCCAAAAAAAGTTTTGGTTTGGGAAACCTTCATGAAGGGGTAACCAACCATATTGTTTTTGAATGACGCCATTTTGGGATAACCAACCACAGGTTTGAGACAAGTCCATGTTTGGATAACCATGAGTAATAAACCCACCAAGTTGTGTTCCCCCCGTTGTGATATAAGTGATACAAGTTAAACAGATCATAGCGATACAAGTTAAACATAAACAAGTAAAATGAAGAAAACCATGTAAAAATGTAGAAAAAAAGCTCTTGAGTCTATGGGTCCGAAATCAAAAAAAAGTCGTTTTTTTTTTCGGTTTCTTTTCGATCTAAAATGATCCGTATTGAGTCCCTGCAGGTTTCAAAGTCCATATTTGAATTAATTTTTGATTCAAAAATCGATTTTCAACACCAAAAAATTTTGCAAAAAAAATCTTTCTAATGCATTTAAAGCTCTTCAAAATGAATCGCTGAAGGTTTTAAACCAACTTTTGGAAACAATTTATGAATACAAATCTTACTTTTGCATCTTTTTCATCTTTACATGAATTTACACTTTCCTGGGATTCCCCGTTGTGGTTCCCCGTTGTGATCTCCCGTTGTGATGTCCACAGCTGCGCAGCGAGTGTGTCCCAGTTGTGTCTCCCTGATGCGGTGAGATGCTTCCCGTTACGGTTGTTCCCCGTTGTATATCCCCGTTGTGTCTTCCCTCGTCGTCTCTGATGTGCCCAGAAAATGGATGTTAAAAAATCTCCAAACCTGACTCCCAGGATTTTTTAAAAAATCCTGGGAGTCAGGTTTCCGTCAATTTTTCTGTTTCTTTGGCATCAACAGGAAATTGCCACTTAATACTGTTTCGGTACAAAATTTATACACTTTTGATTTCAAAAAAAATAGGCGGAAAAGAATGTTTTGGAGTATATTATATATGTGATATCAGCATATATCTATGTTTTATATATCGATCTTATATGTAGAGATATATATATATATATATATTGAGATAACCCACGCCATGGAAGGCTTGGCATCCCGTGGTGAACAAGTTCACTCTCGCGGAAGCTGTCAGCTTTGCGGCCAAGNATATATATATATATATTGAGATAACCCACGCCATGGAAGGCTTGGCATCCCGTGGTGAACAAGTTCACTCTCGCGGAAGCTGTCAGCTTTGCGGCCAAGATCTTGCCGGATCAGTCTGTGACAGTCGGGGCATGCGGACGGTGAGAGAGGGAATCGAGAATGCAAATCAATTCATCTATTTATATTCATCTCAATTCCAATGTCATTTGGGGAATCACCTAAAGAATTCTTGAGTGATGATGGTTAAAATCATTGCAGCCCTCAACCTGGAAACTTAAAAAGTGCATCAAGATGCATCAAGAAAAATTTAGACATATACTATAGGTGAAGACAAGGAGTATATGAAGAGTAAATAAAATAAATGCATTGGACAAAGGGTGCTTTTGATTGTATGTTGAGGGCTTCAGTGTGCGTGTTTTCACTGGACGTCGGGGTTCTAGTCGTTGCCCGAAAAGACCCAAGTGATCAGTGCAAAATCAACTCTATGACTCATATTACTATGTGTGCCCCAACAGACTACTATGATGTATTGTGATTACGTTTCTTTTTTTCCAGCTCTGGGTCTCTTCTGCAACCTACGGGGTAGCCAACCAGCCCATTGAACACATTCACCATGCATGGGGTCCGTTGGCAGAGCGGCCAGATTGGCAGAGGACCGCCAGTGTGGGGCGGGACTNACGGGGTAGCCAACCAGCCCATTGAACACATTCACCATGCATGGGGTCCGTTGGCAGAGCGGCCAGATTGGCAGAGGACCGCCAGTGTGGGGCGGGACTCAGAAAAACACCGTGAAAATCATCGTGGGATGTGAAAAAAATAGTTGCCTTATCTAATTTTATCAAATAGCCCATTTCATATCTTGAATTTTCCAAGATGACAATGTGGAGAGGTATGCATATATACATATATATAGATACATGTATGTATATTTTTTGTTTCTCTTCGAAACTACTTTCCACATCTGTGGCCATCAGCGGCCAGTGCCGGCCATCCACACCCGGCACAGTACCATAGCGACTCTCGCCAGAGCTCAAACCTGAGAGTTCGCCGCAAAACCGGAATTGGGAAGGGGAGTGTTGTTGTCCAAAGCCTTGACAGACAGCTTAGTACTGTTGCCCTGCTAAAGTGTTGGATTTACTTAGCAGACACCTTAAGAAAAGATTCTTAGGATTTGAATGCAACTGAACTGTATGAACACAATGCACCACTCGCAAAACACTAATTCAGATCTGGACGTCCCGATCCGAACGAAGAAAAATGATATTCNACGGGGTAGCCAACCAGCCCATTGAACACATTCACCATGCATGGGGTCCGTTGGCAGAGCGGCCAGATTGGCAGAGGACCGCCAGTGTGGGGCGGGACTTAGAAAAACACCGTGAAAATCATCGTGGGATGTGAAAAAAATAGTTGCTTTATCTAATTTTACCAAATAGCCCATTTCATATCTTGAATTTTCCAAGATGACAATGTGGAGAGGTGTGCGTATATACATATATATAGTTATACATAATTTAATGTATGTATATTTTTTGTTTCTCTTCGAAACTACTTTCCACATCTGTGGCCATCAGCGGCCAGTGCCGGCCATCCACACCCGGCACAGTACCATAGCGNATGTATGTATATTTTTTGTTTCTCTTCGAAACTACTTTCCACATCTGTGGCCATCAGCGGCCAGTGCCGGCCATCCACACCCGGCACAGTACCATAGCGACTCTCGCCAGAGCTCAAACCTGAGAGTTCGCCGCAAAACCGGAATTGGGAAGGGGAGTGTTGTTGTCCAAANATCCACACCCGGCACAGTACCATAGCGACTCTCGCCAGAGCTCAAACCTGAGAGTTCGCCGCAAAACCGGAATTGGGAAGGGGAGTGTTGTTGTCCAAAACCTTGACAGACAGCTTAGTACTGTTGCCCTGCTAAAGTGTTGGATTTACTTACCAGAAAAGATTCTTTGGATTTGAATGCAACTGAACTGTATGAACACAATGCACCACTCGCAAAACACTAATTCAGATCTGGACGTCCCGATCCGAACGAAGAAAAATGATATTCNGGATTTGAATGCAACTGAACTGTATGAACACAATGCACCACTCGCAAAACACTAATTCAGATCTGGACGTCCCGATCCGAACGAAGAAAAATGATATTCCTCAATGTGTGTTCATAATAAAATCATATCAGTAGCAGTTTATGATAGTTTCAAGTCAAGCGTTGGTGCATTTTTGTTCGTTCGGATCGGGACGTCCAGATCTGAATTAGTGATTTGCTGCTGCCTCAGCTTTGGGCGAACACATTTGAGCATCAACTTGTTGCTCCTGGAAGTGCACTTTTTGGCTGATAGTGAGACATCAGTACTTTTCCCAGTACTTCACTGTTTTCCCATACTCATGGCTCCAAAGGCTCCTGCCAAGCGAAAGGCAGCAGATGAATCGAAGGCCGCCGCTGCCGTTGTGAAGCGGGCCGCCAAGGCTGCTCAGCAGGTGCAAATTGTCCAAGCAGACAATTCTGCGTCAACCTGCGCAATCAATGCCAAGTTGCAAGCTTACCTTGCTGAGTGTGATTCCGTGATCAAAGGTACCTGGAAGGACCTCATGTCTTTGCCTGCCGGCACCCACTCAGAGACCGGGATCCCGATTTATGATGGTGTCACTGCAACAAGACTACTTTCTTCGGGGCAGTCCTACTTGTGTGCAGCGCCATTTTATTGGCTGGATCCCACCTTTGACCTTCAGCCCAATGTTCCCAAGTACCGAAAGCGGTTGGACAATTTGCGTGAGCATTTCTTTGCAGCCCCAGTCCCCTTGACACAGGAGACCTTGGTCAGGTTGAATCCAGGAGATATCCCACACAAAATGGCCGGCACTCTCCGCGCAACTGATCTTCCAGAGCTCAGGGATGCCTTGAGGATTGCTGTGGCTGTTGCACTTCAGGACCCTGACCTCAAGCGGAAGGACAAACAAGCCTGGAAGGATGCCTTGCAAGCCATCCCACTTCGCTTTGAGGCTGACAACTGGGGTGAGTATATAATAATTTTCAAATACGTGGGAGACCTACATCCCGGGAGTCGTCCTGACTGCCAGGGCAAAATCAATTGATTCATATCACATTTTTTCCTCCAATACTTTGCTCCAAGATTTTCCCCCCATACATGCATAAAGATGCAAANGTCCTGACTGCCAGGGCAAAATCAATTGATTCATATCACATTTTTTCCTCCAATACTTTGCTCCAAGATTTTCCCCCCATACATGCATAAAGATGCAAAATTTTCCCCATACCTATTCTATATCCATTAAATTCCATTATCTTAGATCTATCCCTATACCCATTAGTTCTCTATTATACCACCCTTTTACCCTTTTTGGTTCATTTATGCCCAATATACTAAAAGCCATTTGGCACATATACCCATTATACATTATACATATTATACTAAGTCGTCACATTGGGGCAGTTGCTTCAGCAACCTGTGTTTGAAGAGTAATTAAACAAAGAATCAACTGCTTTATTTGTGGATTGGCATTTGTCAAAACAAAGTGTTCCAAGACCATGATGTTTTGTCGCACAGGTGCACGACTCGGACACCCCGATCGAGACCTTGTTTCAGACGGTTGTCCAGGCCCGTGAANAAACAAAGTGTTCCAAGACCATGATGTTTTGTCGCACAGGTGCACGACTCGGACACCCCGATCGAGACCTTGTTTCAGACGGTTGTCCAGGCCCGTGAAGACTTGGTTGTCAAGCGTGACAACATGGGAACAACGGCATTGATGAGGATCTATGAGGTCATGGACGTCAAACGTCGCATTGGTGGCAAGAACACCAAGGCTGTCCTGGAATACTACAGCCAAGTGAGGATGGCAAAGTCTTCTGAACCTGTGACGGCATCTTTCATAGACCTGGCATCCATGCTCTCATCATCGTGTTTGAACATCCCTGAAGTGGTGTCCATCCTGATGAACTTGGATGAGCGGGAGGTCAACCCTCTAGACTCTCCGGCCAAGTTGAGGGAAATTTGCATCTTGTGCGAAAAGAAACCACAGCTTCAGATCTGGGCTTTTGGAATGCTGGCTGATCAGTGGCTCTTGACCGATGGCAAAGAGAAGATTCCAATCAGGGAGTTGAAAGACGGAGGAGAGCACTACTCATTGGTGAAGCTGGCCTTGTTCAAAAGACAGCTCCGTGACCATTTGTGGCAGGAAATGGATTCCACATTCAACTTGTGGGAAGTCGACATCCGGGCGGACATTAGGAGGCTCACCACTTCCCTTCAATCATGTCGGGACGAGTTGGGCTACTTCAGTGACAAAGGCAAGGCTTATCAGCCCAGGGGTTCCTGGCCTGGCTCGGCTGATTCCTACCTGCTCATGTTTGAGGTGCTGGTTTACGACTATGTTCATGACGAGCTCTTCAAGCAGATGCTGAAGAACCACCGTGGCATGGAAGACATACTCCAGCACAAGGACATCAGGACAGACTGGGTTAGCGTTTTTTTTCCTTGGTAATAAACGGTGTATAACCATCAACTTGCAATCCAAACCCAAAGCCAAAGGGTCATGTTAACCAACATGGTTTCCAGTCTCCAGTGATTCGAGTTGGCCCACCTGCTAGGCATTACTGGGACAATGTCAAAAAGATGTACGACAAAGAGAATGGGCAGGAGCAGCCTGAAGTGCAGGCCTCTGAGCTTGTTGAGCATGCGGCCCAGGTGGTTGAGAACCTTTGCCAGGCTGCCAATTTGTCTCAAGCCGAGAGCATCTTGTTGGCAGCAACACCGGAGCAACGTGCCAGTGACCCCTACATGCGCATCCAGGCTGGAATCCTTGTTGCTGAGCGCAAAGTCCAGAACTTGGTGACTTTGGTTGTGGACGAAGGGACTGAGCATGAAGCAAAATTGGCCAAGAGCATCAAGGAGAGCCCTGCTGCTGCTGTCAGGGGGGATTGCGAAAACAACCAGTACGTTGCCATTGTGGTGGACGCAAAGGTTTTGTGCGAAAGCGGAAGCCAAGCGAAGTGGCGCCTGCCACCCACCAGGCCTTCGCAGATCAAAAGACTCCTTGGAGCTGTCATCTCGACTAGGGATGACGGAGAGCTGGATGATGCTGACATCCTGGTCGGACTTGATGCAGGGAAGAGCAACGAGTGGGAAGAGAAGCAACTTCTGAAACACCTACCAGGAAAGAAGTATAGTTGCACAAAGCACATTGTGATCTTCAACCATGCTTCCGTCGAAAAGAGGATGGAGCGGGCTTCAAAGGGACCTCTTGATCTCACAGAATCGCTGTCGTTCACCACTACCGGCACTGCNGATCTTCAACCATGCTTCCGTCGAAAAGAGGATGGAGCGGGCTTCAAAGGGACCTCTTGATCTCACAGAATCGCTGTCGTTCACCACTACCGGCACTGCGGCAGTCACCGTCAAGGCAGGGCTTTTTTGTTTTCAGTCTGATCGTGATCCAAATGTATGTGGTCGTCATCCATTTGACTTTTTCCCCACTTCTCAGGTGAGGGTTTCTAGATAAAATGCCGTCCGATATTTTTAGAATGCTAGATAAAATATCAAAAGCACATGTCAGATAGAATGCCAGAGATATTATTATATCAAAATATATCAGAATATTTGTCAGATAGAATGCCGGTTGGTGTTGGTCACTCGAAGTAAAGTAAAGTTTGCTTCAAAAAGATTTCACGTTCTGGGTTTTCATNGATCTTCAACCATGCTTCCGTCGAAAAGAGGATGGAGCGGGCTTCAAAGGGACCTCTTGATCTCACAGAATCGCTGTCGTTCACCACTACCGGCACTGCAGCAGTCACCGTCAAGGCAGGGCTTTTTTGTTTTCAGTCTGATCGTGATCCAAATGTATGCAATCGCGACGTGTTGCGACTGTGTATTCGGACGTAAGCGGTTCTACGCGTGTGCCGGTGTGTGTTGCGCGCGCGTGTGCCCGGCTTTGGCCACCTACNGCAATCGCGACGTGTTGCGACTGTGTATTCGGACGTAAGCGGTTCTACGCGTGTGCCGGTGTGTGTTGCGCGCGCGTGTGCCCGGCTTTGGCCACCTACGCGTTGCTGCCTTTGGGTTGCTCTGCTTTTGGTGCTGGTGCACCCGGTTTGCTTCTGCTTGCCTCCCCTGGGGTTAAGGCGGAAGTTTATGCGGAGTAACTCGGAAGAAACACTTGAAACCAAACCAGAATATTTTCCGTGTGGAAATCTTTTGGCAAATGTTTAATTCCACTTACTCTGGTTTTTGGTTTCCGGTTTGGTGTTTCCGGTTTTTGTACTTATGGGAAACTTCTCACCTTATGTTGGTTTTTACTTGGGTTTCCCTTTTTGGGCTTTCCGGTTTTGAAAGCAAAACACAAAATTGCTTTCCGGGAAATTGAAAGCTTGTATAATTTATATGTTTCACTCCACTACATTTAGTGGATCAAGACTTTTTGGGTTGGTGCAACTTTTTTAGCATGTAGTTTCGGCAGGGCCTAGTCTTCTTGAAGACTCATGGATCGGGACGAACTGGAGGACTGCATGTGGCAAACACTCTGTCGATGTGGTTTGACTGGTAAGAAACTAGCAGTCTATTCTGTGAATGATGCAGAGGAGATTACAGTACAGTTGTGCAAGAAACTTGGAATCGTTTGTGAGCTTTGGCATGTGGATTTGGTATCAACATGGATTAACGATGCAGTGAGGTCTGAGCCTGTTGCAAAACGTTTGAGGGGTGATGCCACTTTGGATCCACTTGATTCCAAGATATTGGAAGAGCGCATAAATCTAGGTAGTCAGCTGTCATCATCATCCAGTTCAAGTGCAGTCTTGGTTTCTGTCCTGCCGGATTCACGTCCATCGCGGAGAAGAGCTCAAGATGGAGGCGAGGAACATGCTAGGAAACTCAGAGACGATCAGCAGAAAGAGATGTGGTCACGTGAACTTTATCTGGAGCTTAAAAAGATTGAGGCTCCAGCTTTGGAACACCTTGAGCATTGTGTCAATGACAGGCACTTGCACATGGCATTAGCTGGTCGTACGAGGTACAATACGTTGAAGAGGTATGTGAAGACCTGGATGGCATTCATGCAGTGGTTGAACGCAGCAAAGAACGTTGTAGAGTATCCGGTACCTGGTGATTTGGTGGAGTATCTTTTTGCAAGGTATGATGAGCCATGTGGTCCATCTATCCCTGTTCTAATTGTGAAAGCGGTCACCTGGTTTGAGAAGGTTGCATGTTTGGATGTCCGTGCAAGGATTGGTGAGTCACATGTTGTATCTTCAGTGAGGGACTACATCGTGGAGATGCTGTCGAAGGACTCAGCTCCTACAAAGAGGGCACCCAGGTATCCTGCAGTTTTTCTGGAGGCTTTGGAAGCCATGGTAGACAATGAATCACTGGTTTTGGGGATGCGTCTGATAGCATGGATCAAACTGGTGAAAATCTGGGCTTCATTGCGTTGGGATGACGTTCAGAAGATCATTCCGAAAGAGCTGAAATATTATGCAGGTCGCATGACAACTGTCTTGAGGATCACGAAAACCTCAGGTCCCACAAAGAGGATACAAGAGCTGCCAGTTTGCGTTTCTGAGAGATCGTTTGTCACGAGTCCATTTTGGTTGAAAACAGGTTTCGATCTTTTCAAGGAACATGCAAGCTTTGAACGTGATTATCTGCTGCCTAAGCTGAACAAGGAGTGGTCTGGTTTCAGGAGATCTATGGCGCTGTACAATGACATCAGTAGCTACTCTGCATATGTGAGAAAAGCGGCAAAACGTCCAGGAACAAGTGTGTCATTGATAGATGCAGCATTGGCTACATTCTGGACTGAACATTCGGAGAGAGCTACGGTGCCAACGGGTCTGGCGTTGTTGAGAGTGCATAAGGATGAGAGGGACATGCTGGGTCGTTGGAAACCAGATGGATCGGATACTTACATACGCATGTATAATGGTGTGGTCTCCAGGTTGCAGCACCAATTTGCAAAAGCTATCCGCACACCGAACAGGACATCTCTTCTTGATGAGAGGGACATTGTGGAGAGTGCCCATTCATGGCTGGTAGAGCGTTGTGAGCAAATACCAGAAGATCAGTTGCTGGGCATTTTGTCACATCTGGAAGAGTCACTGGGGTGGCAAGTTCAACCTGGATGGGATGTTGCGGGTGAAGTGGAAGAGGCCGAAGCAGACGAAGTAGAGGAGATGGACGCTTCACCACCTGAACAGGTGAACACATGGACTGCAGCACACAAGGAGGAGAGAAAGCCGATGTATGTGGTTGTTGAGACAGGCAGAAAATGCAGACGTTTACACAAGAGCCGTGGGGGCTGCTGGATGGGTCGTGAAATGACTTTCAAAACGTCAACAGAATATTACCAGATGCCTGATGAGACTGCATATACTCATGTGTGCAAGGTTTGCTGGCCTAGGGACAAGCCGACTGACACGGTAGAAGATTCGTCATCATCATCGTCGACTTCAAGCTCAGATAGTGTTTCAAGCTCGGACGATCAGGAAAGCCGTGTAGGGTAGTTTTGTCGTTAGGATCAATTTGTAAAGGATCTTGTCATGTAGGCCTTGAGTTTCAATGGGTTTCACAGAACATGTTGTTTCAAACAGTCATGTGTTGCATGGAATGCTGCTTTCAATTGAGTCTTTCACCAAGCAACCACGTAGTGATCAGTCTCTGAGAGACCGGGATCCCGGGTGGTGTTGAGTTGGAAAAGTCTTGCATAGCAAGCCGGAAGCTTGGGGGGTGTCGGAAAGCAGTTGTGGGAGATTTGATGCACAGAAGGAATGTAAGTAAAGATCTGTGTCGGATGGATTGCATGCAGCACATGTCATTTTTGCGTTTTTTCGTGGCATTCAAATTGAATGGAAGTGCAGAGAGATCCGCAGATTTCTCCGGAGCACTGGGCTCAGCTCAGATGAAACAACAGCTGAGAGATGTGGGAACATGGAATGCATGACATGTCTTTTTGATTTTTGAAACTGTGCATGTTGGAAGTTCCAATTTTCCTGTCGGTTTGAGATTTAGGGCCAATTACCTAGGCACCAATTATCTAGGGCCAAATGCCTCTGGGGCCTATGGAAATGCCTAATCTGGCCCTAGATAAATTAGGAAACCAGGCCTGCAGGAAATTTACCAGTTGGAAGCTGAACTTTCAAGCATGAGTTGGGTTGATGTTTTTCTTTCTGCATGAGTCACTTGTTTCTTTCACCTGCGTTGTCGCTGTAGATGGCTGGACCGATTCCTAGGGAGGAAGCACTGAACAAAGGTGGAGCCGACCTTAGATTCACACTGTCCAGAAACGACGTGGAAGATGGTTTGCAAGCTGCATTCTTCACGAATGGGATTACAACAGTTCAGAAGTTCTCTTCGTTCTTTCGTTCAGAGGATGATTTGATTCAAGTCATGAAGACATCCTTTGCGATTGATGCAGATGATGGTTTGGAATCCCGTGCTCAGCTTGCTTCAGTGATCTGTGCTTGGCGTGAGACCCAGACGAAACAGAAACGTTTGGCAGAGGTTGAGGCTGAGATGGACACACGTGAATGGACGAAACCTATACCTACTGGAGACTACATAAACTTGAGGAATGCATTCATGAAGGTTCATGGCAAAGTGGAGGATAAGGTTACTCCATCAAAGGAGTATATGGAGAAGAAGTTGCAGGAACTGGAGAACGGCGAGTTCCGTGCTGAGTTGCTTTCTGAGGTGGTCTCGAAGGATGAAGTTGATCCGGACACCATGGTTCCAGTGTTTGATGCAAAAGGTACGTTGTCAGTCAAGAAAGGTTCTTCGACAGTGTCATTACCCACAGGTCCTGAGCAACTTAGGAGACGTTTGTCGGTGATGTTAAACTGTATCTTGATGTTGAGTTTGAAACACACCAACAGAGAGGAAATACAGGACATGACACGTGACGTGATGGAGCGCTACAAGGACTACATCTTAGGAGATTACGTTTGGGGCCTTTCTTCAACAGACCTGCAAGGGAATCAGATACAATCACCACCTTGGAGCTTGATCCTCAGTTATGAGCATGCAGTACGCAAACGTGCATACAGCTTGATGATTTCAGACCGTTTGAAGATTGGTGCAGCATTTGAAGCAGCTTGGAAGTGTCCAGTGACGAAAGAGCGTCATTTTATCACACCCTTGGCTTTGTATAGCAAGCGTTCACACCCTCCTTCAAATTGGGGTGACTGGAATCCAAAAGGCAAAGGTAAGTCCAACAAGGGTGCACCGAACAAAGGAAAGTCTAAGGGAAAGGGCTCAGCTACCTCGCCCGACGGTGCCAAGATCTGTTTTCGTTTCAACCAAGGGAAGTGCAGTTATCAGAAATGCAAGTTTGCTCACATTTGCAATCGTTGCTTTGCCAAGGGTCACAATGCGTTGAATTGCAAGGGTGATAAAGCACCTTTGGACACTACAGGATCAGTCTGACCAGGTGAGACGCAAAGCAAGTGCATGGGAGGACTTGGAACATCAAGACGATCGTGCAAGGTCCTCTACATCTTCTCAGGTAAGCCGAGAAAGAATTCAATAGCGGCATGGTTACGGAAGTTGTCTAAACAATATGATGTAACTGTGGAAGTTGAGATGGTGGATATTCAGGTTAAGCCTCATTTAGATCTCACTCAGAAAAAGGTCCAGGAGAACTTGTTAAACAAGATTGCCTCTGGGAAATACTTTGCTGTTCTCCTCAGTCCGCCTTGCAGCACATTCTCACGTGTTACATGGGCGAACCGCAGGGGGCCACGGCCGGTCAGATCCTTTGTGATGCCGAGGGGGTTCATTCGTTTGACATGGGCTGAGCGTAAGAGGGCGAACTGGGGAAACACTATGGCAGATTTTTCTTTTCTTGCATTTGCAGAGCAGATGAAACATGCAGACACAATGGCATTGTTTGAGAATCCTGAAGATTTGGGTGCAATCAAATCTGGTGAACATCAAGGACGACGTCCTGCAAGCATGTGGCAGTTTGAGATGTTTTTGGAGCTTTTGAAATTGGGATCAGTTTCAACTGCGGCCTTTTACCAAGAGGATTTTGGTACGGATTATTTGAAGCCTACAAGACTTCTGCTGGGAGGTTCATGGAAGTTACCCGCATTCATCTTGACAGGCGCACCATGTTTTGACGCACAAGGATACTATGCGGGACCTCTGGAAGCTCGCTCTGCAAAGCGACAACTGGTGGGGACCTTTGGTGACAAGTTTGCAACTTCAGGTTCAGAACAGTGGCCATCAAATATGTGTAAATGGATTGCTCAATGTATTTTGGAAAATTTTTCAATGCAGAACAGTGGGCGGACCCCTGACCTTGCTGACGAAGGAACAGTAGAGAAGACCTCGGACAGGGGCGACTATCCAGTGTTGAAACCGGATGGCAGAAAACTGGTGGGAGGTTTGGGGGAACCGCGCAAATGTCAACCTCCTGGGAAGGACCGGGATTTCCATGATGGCGCTGGTTTGCTGTCAATGGGCCGTTGGGATGTGGAACAACGCATTTGGAGCATGGGGAGTTTTTGGAAACAATTGAGGGAGAGCACAATTGAGCTCATCGAGAACCATTTGGGGGATGCAAAACGACTGGATAGGGCGTGCTTTGAGATGGCTGTCAAGGGCGAAGCTGGCTGCAGCATTGTTGCAGACGAGAACCTTAAAGAGGACATCAGACGGCTTTGGATTAGACTCTTGCAAGAGCATGGATCAAAGCAGGAAGGCCTAGATATGGTGGCAAAGGGACAACCCTTCTTCTTAAGGCTTATGAAAGAGTTGCTGGCTTTTGGAGATGATGCGGATCGAAACTTTCTCATGCAAGGGGAGGTCGGATATCCAGTTGGAGTCATCAATCCTTTGCCCAGAACACCACATGCCTATGAAGAGCAGACAACATGGCGCTTGGAGGATGAACCTTTTATGCAAGAGGAGGTGTGGCGTTCGAACTACCAATCAATTGACGCACATGTGCAGTTTGTGCGGGACCACTTCGAAGAGGAGTGCGCTGAAGGCTTGATGGAAAGACTGACTTTGGAAGAGGCAAAATCGAGATTTGGTAGCAGAGTGG
Organism: Symbiodinium sp. clade C Y103; assembly: GCA_003297045.1. NCBI lineage: Eukaryota > Dinophyceae > Suessiales > Symbiodiniaceae > Cladocopium > Cladocopium sp. clade C. The sequence goes on along the minus strand of BGPT01001977.1, from coordinate 102,035 downwards.
CAGTCTCTTCATTGGCGGTCTTGGTGGAGGAAAACCATCAAGGAAAACGGAGGGTGATTCATGATGCTACACATGGGACTAAAGTGAACAACAGGATAAGATGCCGAGATAAGACTAGGAGCCCAAGCGCTAGGGAGAAGCAGTACTTGCTGGCGTACTTTCAACAGCTGAAGCGATCAGTCTTTAGTTTGGTGGGGGACATCAGCAAAGCTCATCGACGTTTTCTACATTCTCCTGAGGAAAGAGGGTTGTTGGCTTGCCGCATTCTGGAGACGGATGACCATATTTACATCAACAATGTAGGCACATTTGGTGTAGCTTGTGCTTCTTACTGGTGGGGGCGCATTGCAGGTGCTGGAATCAGACTGGTTCATGAGCTGCTTGGTCCAGAAATGCCGGTGGAGCTCTTACTATTTGCAGATGACTTGGAGGCTTTGGGAGCCAATGCAGGCGGTCGACGCGGAATCACTTTAGCTTTTCTTTACATGTCCACCTTGGGATTTCCTTTCAAGTGGTCGAAGCAGAGAGGCGGTTTGAAGGTGGAGTGGATAGGACTGTTTACAGACTATTCCTTGTACAAGCTTGGCATGTCGCCCAAGAGGGCTAAGTGGCTGCATGATTGGGTGATGGACTTGGCCACCCGTGGCACTACAACTTCGAAATCCTTTGAGCAGGGATTGGGCCGATTGGGATTTGCGGCGATGGCACTGACGTGGGAACGTCCCTTTTTGGGGCCCTTATACAGTTGGTGTGCAGCTGTGAGAAGCAAGCAGGGGCCTTTGAAGGTGCCGGCCATGTTGCGGGTTATTTTGAAGTTTCTTGCAACAAGGTTTGAGTCGGGCGGTGAAATGCAGAGTCCGCCACCCTTGAGACCGGAGAAGGGGGACCAGTTACTTTTTTACACAGATGCGAAGGCTACGGAGAAATCAGCATGGATAGGGGGCTTCAAACAAGGGGCCAATGGAGAAATTATTTCATGGTTTTCGGAGGAAATCACTGTGGAGTGGGCGCCTTGGATGGGATTAAAAAAGGACCCAAAAAGGGTCATTGCAGCACTCGAACTTTTAGCAAGTTTGGTTGCAGTGAAACTTTGGATGCCTACGGTAGGCGGTGACGCAGAAGCTGTTTGTTGGATTAGGGGCAAGACCGACAACCAATCCAACACTTTTGCTTTGACAAAATGGATGAGTACGAAATTTCCTCTTACAATTCTTATCATGGAACTTTCAGAATCGTTGCGGCTCGGTAGATGCAATTTGTCTCTTGACTGGATCCCCAGAGATTTGAACCAGTTGGCGGACGACCTAACGAATGAGCAGTTCGAGAAATTTCAGGCGGAAGCCCGAGTCAGGTGGGATCCTTGGAAACAGGACTGGCTTGTTTTGAATGAGTTCATGGCTTACGCAAATTCTTTTCATGAAGAAATGAGAAAACGGAAAGAAGAGCCAAAGGAGACAAACCCAAAGAAAAGAAGAAAAACAAATACGCTTGACCCATGGTGAAAGTTGGGACGACCTCGGATTCCTGGGGCTCATTAGCTCGGTGTCCCAAAAATTGGGCAGCTATGAGCAATAGAGGAAAGGTTGTGGGATCCAACCATTCAACAAATAATGTTGAAAAGAAAANGGGGCTCATTAGCTCGGTGTCCCAAAAATTGGGCAGCTATGAGCAATAGAGGAAAGGTTGTGGGATCCAACCATTCAACAAATAATGTTGAAAAGAAAAAAGTGGGTCGTGCGAGTGATTTGCGTATATCCGTTATTTGATATATGCTTTTTATTCATACCGTGGCGATAGCCTCACTGTTTGCTTTGGGTTCGGTTTTTTGGTTTTAAATTAAATAGTTAAAGAAATAGACAAAGCGCAAGCGACGCGAACGCCTCTCTAAGTATGGGAGGGTTTTGGGTGGTCTTTGGCTTACGTAACTAGTACGNAATTAAATAGTTAAAGAAATAGACAAAGCGCAAGCGACGCGAACGCCTCTCTAAGTATGGGAGGGTTTTGGGTGGTCTTTGGCTTACGTAACTAGTACGCAATCGCGACGTGTTGCGACTGTGTATTCGGACGTAAGCGGTTCTACGCGTGTGCCGGTGTGTGTTGCGCGCGCGTGTGCCCGGCTTTGGCCACCTAC